>MJUU01025013.1:67241-90779 GCA_002080025.1 Modiolus philippinarum
TAACTTTGTCCCCATTTGGCGGTCATCTCGTATGAGCTGACGATATGGCAGACACTGTTTTGAAAAAGGACCGTCCAGGCCATTGGCAATCGTAACAAGTTTGATCTAATTGGCTCACGGTTATCAGAGGTAACGTTTGAATGAGCTTTCTCATAAGATCCAATTTAAAACTTTATTCCAAATTGTCGGTTATATTTGATCAAAGGCGAACATGGCGTTTTCTTTTCACATTGAACCAATCGGGGCCTTTCATGACTCGGCGGTTTCTGGGTAGTATATAATTTAATGCAAAAATCATAAAGAACTGACAAAAAATAATGAAAAAGCTAAAAATCATGGAGAATGGACACAAAAAAATGAAAAAGCTTAACCTGGCTATATCAGAGTTGTAGAAAAGAATATCAGATTGTTCCTGCTGCTAGTAGAATTAAAGGATGACGTGCAGAGGGCTTAAATTTAATCGACCAGCCATACTAACAGAATTTGATATTGAAACAACGGCAGTAAAATACCGAAGGAACAAAGGGGCGAAATCCACAAAAATCGAAGTCCGAAGACAGTGCAAAAATGAGAACACAGATAACAATGACGCTAGACACAAAAACAATGACGTTAGACAGACACAAAGCACAGAACCAGAAATTACAACGTTGAGAACATCCAAGATGTGCCCAATATACACTCCAGAAACAGATTCTCTAAATACATGAATTCAAGAATAAAATATTGATTCTTCTGAACAGGTTGGTACTCTTCTCACAAGATATGATTCAAGCTAAATGATATCAGAAAATGTGATTTTGAACATTTGCAACAAGAACTAGAAGATAAAAAAAATCTTTAAGATTTGCACCGGGCAAATAAAAAATCCAACGGGCAGCCGCTCGCCATTTTCAATTTCTTAAAACCGGATTTTCTACAGAAAGCCGGTTTCAAGCTATACAATGAACTAACTATCACTACTGTACGAATACCCATTAATGTACCATGAAATATACCCATTAAATTATGTCTATAAATTATGTTTACATTTAATGGTATAATTTTAATGGCTTTGTCCATTAAATCAATCTTTACCATTAAAAAGTTTAATACTAACCATTAAAAAAGGCATGAACTGGAAATTATTGCCGTTAATTGTGACAATTAATTTTTTTCATTAATGGGCATGACTTATTAGGTAATAATCATTAAATTAAATGGATATAATGGCCATTATTTTTTCTTAGATAGGGGTTAATGGACATGAATTTTTACCAAAAGTTTAATGGGAATTAATTGTAACCATAATTAATAGCACCGTTACTTTTTCTTGATATTTAATGGCCATTACTGTATTTTAAAGGACATTAATTTTTTGTTTACTGTATTTTAATGGCCATTAGAATATAAATTAATTTTTGTAAGCCATATTTTAATGGGCATTAAATTAACAATTATTTTTTTGTCTGATGTATTTTAATGGGCATTAAAATAACAATTATTTTTTGTTGGATGACCATGAAAAAAGTAATGGGTACACAGAACAATGTAATGACCATTAAGAACTTGAATTGCAGGTTTAATAGTTTAATGGCCATTAACACCTTAAATACCTGGTGTTTGTTATTTCAATGGCCATAATCTCTTAAATGGCACGATATTTCAAACAACTGACATTAACACATGTACTTGCCATACTGTAGACAAACTTTAATGCGCTTTATACTTATGATGTTTATATCTTGTTGAAAATCAAAAATGCATCTACAATATAGTCAAATCTGCATGAGCGGGGTCTTTTTTAATGGACAACTGCCTACAAAAGACTCTTACCAACAACATGAAACCTCCATATAAAGTACAGTACTTTTAAGGGTCATCCATATTTGTCAACCATTTGCCAAAGTGTGCAAGACACACTTTTGCAGACCCTCCACCCTCCCTCAAAGTGCACATCAACAATTTTCAAATACCAGGTACGAAAATAAATGATCAAGTTTTTTTTTAGAATTTAATTATTGATACTAAATTCTTCATATTGATTTCTTTTTTTCTAGGGGTCTTTGCTGAAGTTGAAATATTATAATTGTTTTATCTAGTGTTTAAATAGATTTTTGTTAAATAAAAAAGTATGCCTGTTTGTATAGTATTTACTTGATTAATGAAAGTAGTATGGTCATAGAAATTAAACACACAAAATGAAAATGAAATGAAACTGAATTCCATGGACACCCCATAAAAATAAATGTGTGAACCCTTCCCAACTAAGCCTACAACTTCCTTTTCCAAAATACTCTGATAAACCCCCAAGATGGGCATATAAAAGTATGCTGAAGTACTCAAAGGATACATGGCAATAGTCTCTGTTACTAAAACTTTTAGCTCCTCCTTTAGCATCAAGTACGGTTCTCTAACAATGCCTCAGGTGCCCCCATGTCAACTTCACGTCTGCTTCTGGTTCTCTTTGCCAGGTGAATCCTGGAAACAATCACTTCCTATTTCCTTGCAATTGTAGGACCAAGAAAGAGACTTCTGTCATTGGACTTCGATTTTTGTAGTCATCGCTTCCCTTGTTCCTTCGGTATTCTACTGCCGTTGTTTCTGTGTGATGTTTGTTGTTTGTTTTCGTATGATGTGACCAAGACGTACCCATTTCCTTACAATGTCAATTCTTCAATTGGATGTTGGTCACGGAAAATAAAGCATGGTAAAAAGTGATTATCTGGTATTGAACTTCGTTCTGTAAGGTTTACTGTGTTTTCTCTTAAAATGGACTTAAAATGTACATGTCCTGACAGGGAACCTGAAAAATATAAGTTTACACAAAGTACCGTGCCCACAAAAATAGGTATTCATACACTCCGGGCAGCAGAAGAGGGAGAAGGAAGAACCTATAGAACGTGGTTGCAGGTAAATGTTTGATTGTTAAATTTACAAATCTGACATAAAAGAATGCGAAGTAATCTGACCCGTGTCGTCATAATGTGATGACGTCTATTAAATATTTAAGGTAGAGCGACAATTATTCCACTTGCATATATTGTGATATACAAATTGGGTGTGGAATTGACTCAATTTTATTGCAACACATCCTTTTGTCTGCCTTTTTCATTGTGACGTTATAATTTAATAAATTAAAAAAAAACTATAAACATGTTGTAAGACATTGTAAATGACTCTATAAAATACATGATTTGGCCTGTTTTTCAAAGCCTGATAACCTTGATAACGAAAAAAAATTGTTTAATAAGAGAAAACTTGTTTTGAGATTTTTATTAGACTAATCCATTGTCCCGCATTCTTAATGTTGGATCCAGGTGTAAGTGTAAGATGACATTATCTGTAGTTTTGCAACATACTGAAACAGCATTATGTTTCACTATGGACAGAGATTTGACTTTGATCATGTTTCGGAAACCGCAATTTTTTTTGAATTGAAGGATGAATATTGATAACTATTCGTTTTAAAAATAAATAATAACAACTGTTAATTCAAAATCAAAAAATACCGAAGTTGCATTAAAAACAGTAAATTCCGTTATGCTGTACACGTGTTTAAAGGAGTAACCTCTTATCAGCAGCATTTAAATAGTACAAAAAAGGTAGAATATCAAAAAGAGTTTCGTGTCCCACTCGGGTCTGTTTTTTTAACTCGGGAGTTTTAAATGTTACGTATAAAAGAAAAGTAAATTCTGAATAAAGAAAATGACTTGGGTCAAAATAATGTGACACACATCAAATGTAGCAAGCCCTGAAGACAACAGCAAGTTGTAATTTATCAAGGTCGATGAGGAATCAAAATCAGAATAGGGTGCAACTGTCGTCAAGATCAGTCCGAGTGAAAAATCACCGAATGGTATTGATAATTTGATTCTCGTTCTTATATATACAGATAAATGATTTATACTTATCTAAATATCATTTCTGCATGTTTGAATTGTTTCAAAACATCCATTTTCAGCAAACAATTGGCACACTGTAACTGCCTACTTGTCGTCTGCTCACGCGTCTGGTTAACCGGAAATCACTTCCTTGTTGTAAATTCCTCCAACAACGGAACAGAACCGTAATCGGTTTTCGCGTATTTTAATTAATTATATATTGTATTCAGATGGGCTTTGTTTTATTTTGTTGATAATTAGATTGCGCAATTGAAGTATTTTGACTGATTTGATGTAGGATTTACTGTTTTTTTTTTTCAGAGAAAAGGCCCAAAGGGGGTTGTAAATGAAAAAAGAAGTTTTTTTTTTAACTTTTTTGTCAGATGTCAGATTTTGATGCACATTTTTTCTGTATGTTTCTTAAAGCATGTTCAAACAAATAAATCAAACAATTAAATTCTTTTTCAATAAACAAGAGGCTCAAAAGGGGTCTATAGTAAAAAAATGTTTGTAATTCTAAATTATTTTTACTGTAGGTACTTAAAACGTTTAAATACATAAATCAATGCCAACTTGATTTTTTAAAGAGGCCCAAAGAGTATCAAAAACAAAACAAAAAGAACGAATTTTGCAGGGAATTCAAATTCAAATAGATTTTCTTTTGGGTTGCTATGAAAGGAAATGCAGTAACTTTCATTTAAAATTTACTACTTAATACATGTATTGACAGATTTAGGTCCTTACCGCACATACTTTTAATATTACTATTTATAGTAGTTTACTTCATAAAAATTCATAAGTAATTTTCAATATGGATATAATGCCAAGAAATATGTATGTTTAAGGTTTCCTTATCCCCTATTTCCTCTACCTACCCTAACATATTTTATCAGTATTTTTTTGAGAAAAAAGCTGGTAAATATCATGTTTTGGGTTAAGCACTTTTAAAGTAAAATAAATTCCCAATAAGTGTCTATATAAACATGATAAAATGATTTTATTAAACAAAATGACTTTGCCTACCAGGCTACCTACCTACCTTATTTGTTCAAACAATCAAAATTCAAACAAGTATATTTTATGCCTAAGGTTATTTACACATGACATGCATAATGAAAGTACATGCATTTGGATGAAAAATAATAATCATGATAAATAAATATTTGGCAGAGGTAAAACATGACCCCCCCCCCCCAAAAAAAAGGGTTTTATATATTTATTCAGAGTGCAATGTTTGTTTACAACATTTTTTAGACTTAACTGTGGTAAAACAACGGTAAAAGGAAAAATATATTATACGTAATACACTGTTGAAATGTACAATTAGGGCATCATGAAAATCAAACCATTTACTGTCATTCTATTAAAGATTTATCTCCATGCAGTTTTTAGCAACAGGAAAACAATATAACTTATTGTTTAGTATTGATGCATATAATAGATCTAGGTGAGGTGAACAAAGTTTTTAATCATGTATAGTAATGGGCATTTATTCATATATTACGTACATTAATAGGCATAAATATATACATCATGTCAAATAATGGGCATTAATATATAAATTATGTACAAAAATTGGCATTAATATATAAATCATGTCAATTAATAGGCATTAATATATAAATTAAGTCAAGTAATGGGCATTAATACATAAATCATATAAAGTAATGGACATTAATGTATAAGTCATGCACAGTAATGGACATTAATATATAAAGTATGCAAAGTAAAGGGCATTAATATATAAATCATATAATTAATGGGCATTAATTTTTGAGTTTTACTAAATAACAACCATCAAATTATAAACAGTTAATATAATGGTCATGAAATTGACTTTGATTTGATTTAATGGTCATTAATTTGACAAGTTCGTCTGTTTTAATGGCCATTACTTTTTTTCTGCAATAAATAATGCCCATTATTATTTTAATGCCCATTAATCTAATGAAAAGAGAAATTATTCAGTCAATTTAATGATTAATTAATGGTATTTTCATTATTTCATACCATTAATTTTTATTTTAATTGCATATTTTAGAAACCCATTAATTAGTTTCTGACAAAAAATAATGGGTAGTTTTACTGGATTTATGACATTAAATGGCATATTAATGGCATTTTAATGGATATTTCATGGAATTTTAATTATTTCGTCTGCGGTAGTGTATAATATGTGATTTTTTTGTATCAGATTAGTCCTACAGTCGCATGATGAGGAGGATGATCTGCTAGTATGGTAAAACGAACATTCATTCCTTCAAATTGTAACATTTGTTATTGTCTAACCCAAACTACGTGCCTTCTGTGTCAGATCCGCCTTCTCTGCTACTCTAGATCTTTTACAGTTTTCATCTTTTTTTGCAACATCAGCCACCTGGGCCACAAAATTTGCTACTCCACCACCATGCTGAACTGGCCCTGAATTTAACATTTTATCCCCATATATATAAACGTACTAACAGGACAAAACACGAGCACACTCGACTATTTCACGACCTTCTCCCGACCAGGTCTAGTTAATGAAAGACAAATCGGGTCATGATCTGCTCAATCTGGTTGGTCGAATGAGGGTCGAGCATAAGTCGTACGTGAAACATGACGAGATCGAGAATGGTCGAGTGTTAGTCGTGTTACATCGGGTAAAGGTCGACGTTTTGATTTAGCTCGATCAATGAATCTTATGACGTTGATCGGGGTAAAACAGCATAGTCTAGTTGATCGAGTTGATCCTGATCGGCAAGGTAAAACTAGCATAATCCTCGTTTTTACGGAAATAGGGGACATCGACAAGAAGCACTGCTTGCATCAGTAAATGAGATCTAGTGACCCGAAAATTTACAGAGATACTGCCGATGTCTACTTAAATAAATATAGAATAATGGTAGTTTTGAAGGTCGAGACAGAAATTATCACCGTATCGCGGCGAGTCCGATAGGACGAGCTGTGATACAAGTGATATTTTCTGTCGAGACCTTCAAAACTACCATTATTGTTTTTATCGGCAAGGTCATAAGAATCATGATGTCAATTTCATGACGTCATTGCCTGATATTTTCTTGTATCAGGTCAGTACGGAGATACTGACAATATCAGTCAGTAAGTGCAAAGAGAAAATGTACATATTGCCGATAAATGATGATTCTTGACCAAACCCTTCGCGACGTTTTGAGTCTGATTTTCTTCCGAAGTGCGACAGTGTTTTACCAGCAGACTAAGCTCCTTGAGCTAGCCGGCAGTTTAGCGGCGAGCACTCCTTGAACCATCTTTCTCAAAATTACGTATTGTCATTTTCTCTCCTTTCAAGATATGTTCATGGAGTTAGTAGTCTACCTGCATTGGGTTTGATTCGTATGTCTATGATATTATAGGTAAACGGGACAGATATAAAAGGGAGGTTTGTGTACCTATTAAGCGGTTGAACCCTACCGCTGGATTTTGCCGGAACCAAGACCGGTTGTCCGGAGTTCCTTTTTTTGTTAACATTTGTCTTTTGTGTTGTTTGTGTTTTTCTAGTTTAGTTCCCTGGCAGATTGTGGCATGTGTCTGTAGTTTTTTGCCATTGTAGATATTTTCTTTTATCCCATCTTTTACTTATTGTACATACAATGTATAAATTGGAACATCGAAGGCACCTACCCACAGTATGACTTGTTATATGTAATCAATTAATGAATACTTGGGAAAAAATGTGAGCATCACACCTTATTACATGGACGATACAGGATCCTTTGAAAAGCCTAATGAGTATGAAACAAGAAAATGACTAATCATACGCTATATTTTATATCTAAATGGTGAAGCTTAAGCTGTGATTAATAGGTTTCAAAGGAAAAATAAAGATTTTTTTGTAATATGATATTTTGTTGTTTTATTTGAATAGGGTAATTTCTTTTACATTAAATTATCGGAAGTATCTCCATTAGTGCTAGCCTTAAAATATCAAAGAGTTGATAATATATTAACCTCCCAAATTGTATCAAACGTATCTGTCTACATTAAAATATCGTTTCAGTTTCTTCTTTAACTGATATATTATGCTAAAAAGATTCTTTGTTGAAGGCCTCATGGTGACTTCAAGATGAAGAACAACAATAGAAGCGTTGATCCAATGCTTGTTTTCCCATGTATTTGTAGAGACTTTGTCACATTTGTTTTTACTACATATTCCTTCATTGCGTACTTAAATCTACATCAGCCTTTTCGGTACTTTGATCTACATCAGCCTTTTCGGTTCTTTGATCTGCATCAGCCTTTTCGGTTCTTTGATCTACATTAGCCATTTAACTTTTCCGACTCAAGTGGTCAGTCATCTATCAATTGGAGTCTGTCGTCCGTGCGTCTGTTTATCATCCATCAGCCTTTTAATATTTAACTTCTTTGAGGCTACAAGAGCAAATTGAAATAACTGAATAGGTATGATGTATACATGGTATAGGCTTGTTATGAAAATTACAATTGCTAATTTCGTTTCGCTCCTAAAATGTAGGTCTTCTCTAAAACTACGGCTACTAATTGAGATATACGTGTAATACTCCTGACGTCAAAAACTTATAATATTATTTTGATCCGATCCAGCTAAACATGTCCACATGCATAAATAGGAAAGTGCTATAGAATATATCTTTGTTCTGTAACTACAGAAGCACACAAAATCAATATTTGTTAGGAAACCTTTTGATATTTTCCATTGTCTGTTGATGAAAGCAGAATTAAAACAATACTAAAAACAATATTTTTGTAATGATAATTCCTTTTCGAAAATATTGAGATGAATAGCAAAATAACGGGAGTAGAATACCGAAGGAACAAAGCACAAGATTACACAAATCAAATTCCAGAGACGAAGCAAAAGCAAGAACACCAGAAGACGGAAGACCGAAGACATTACATGCCAATAAAATGCACAAACGCTACATATACAACACCAAAAAACTAAAGCACTAACAGTGTGATATCTAAAAAATACAGAATGACATGAGGTGTCACTGACGTTGTTAAGAAACCCTGTATTAATCATCTTATAGGATACAATTGATCAATTGAGACAAATGTATAGGTTTATAGTGATTTTTATCTGTTGTATTTTTTTTTTATTTTGATTTGCTTTCATTTATTTTTAAGTTGTCTTTATCATATAACAAAAACCCGAAGTTTTCGTAAATTTTATTTCTGCATACGAGTTTTTCGACAACTTATGTCTCCTGTGGAGATCAAATCAAAAACATTTGGAAAGTAGGCGAGAACCGAACCGTCAATCCAAAACGAATAATCCAAGGACAATGGCAACATTGGAAACAACAAAGAAACAGATACACAACATGAGCACGGCACAGAAAAGAAAAACGAAGACACACACACACAAAGATGAACAACACGGACCCAATAAAAAACCATGGGTGAGATCGTTTACACCGGTAGAGTAAGCATCTCCTACTTCTTAAAAGACACCCGCCGTGTTGAACATGTCAAATCCGGCAGTAAAGTCAATCCCGGTAGAGGAAACAACAATTAAGCTTTAAAGGGAAAGATCTGTTGTCATCTGGGAAATACAGATATCCCATAGCGGTCCACAAGATTGTGATATCGACCGTAAAACTTCTGGAGGGATGACTTCAAGTTTTGGGTAACATACCCTTGTTTAAGTAGCCTATTTGTAAGCAACCGGGCTCTATCAAAGAAGTCACTGACTTGGAAATCCATTGACTGAAATATGTGCAAAAGCAGATAAATAACAAATAACCAATAAGATATTATTAGGAAAATCAAGAACAGAGCTATGCCAGAGGGAAAAACTTTTTAATAAAAGTTTCTCAAATTTAAATATTACAAGTTTTTTCTTTAAATACATATCGCCCGTGAAATAGAAAAAAGAAGGGAAACAGGGAATGTGAGACAACGACAACAATGTGAAAGAGACAACGACCCAACGGGGAGTGATAACAACTTAAAGCCGCCCATGAAAGACTACTATTCCATTGCTTTTTCAAGTGTATTTGCGTACATATAATAACTGTATGGAAAATGTAGAGCAAACCCCTTCAAAATTCGCATCAATTAACGTGTAAATATTTTTCGGCATCAGTGTTTTATTTGACTTAGTTTTTTAAAAGACGACTTGCATATGAAATTTCAACCAACTATTTTCATTCTTTCTCCAAACAATGACGAGGGAATCCTGCCGTTTATCACGTTCATCCATTACATTCAAAAATCATCTGTTTTTAATGCATTTTCCGAGATTGTACTATTGACAGTATTATCTATGTATCCATTCAAGTTCAAGTTCAAGTTCTTTATTAAGACAAAAGACCATTGCATTATGTGTCCATATTACACGATAAAGTAATGGATCTTTGAAATATTTATGAGGAATGTTGCAAACCATTCTCCTCTTTTGTGCGAAATAATACGATATAGTATGTTTAAGAATTGTATTTCAAGTAATAATTTATACATTTAACATTTTTATTGCAACAGTGTGCACGTTATTGTAGACATGGTATCAATTGAGATTTAAACGTGAAAATATATCACATGCAGATGTTAACAAAGGCATATCTATAATAATTTATAAACAATAATTATAAATACAATTACGCATGGCAAAATGGATGAATTTTGACCTTATGTTTGAAGTTAATTATAATGATTGCTTTATTAAGTAATAATTTATAAATTTAACATTTTTATTGCAACAGTGTGCACGTTATTGTAGACATGGTATCAGTTGAGATTTAAACGTGAAAATATATCACATGCAGATGTTAACAAAGGCATATCTATAATAATTTATAAACAATAATTATAAATACAATTACGCATGGCAAAATGGTTGAATTTTGACCTTATGTTTGAAGTTAATTATAATGATTGCTTTATTAAGTCGTAAATATGATGTGTTAGGAGTAAAAACCAACAACAAACAAACAAACAAAAACATTTGAATCCCATTATTTGTCTCAGATCATCAATTCTGATGTCCCCTTCTTATATCAGGCTAAATGTATCTTATAGATTATAAACAAATCAATGCATGAGAACATCAAATCTTTCCATGAAATTTCGGATCTTTATAAAACGTAGGTTTAGGGCTGTTAGATATGTTTACTGTTCCCCAAAAGCATCAGAGGATATAGTAATGAAAAGTCTAGCGAACGATAGACGGACAGACGACCGGGACACGTACTCCGGGTACAGTAATAGCCCATGCTTTCCCTTTCGGCAGGTGAAATATAGGACTGTTATAAAACAAAGAACCTAAAGAGCCTTTAATATCAATTAAGAAAAGATCTCTGCTTTAGGGAGATACTTCTCATTTTGTTTTTTTAATTATGTAAATGTCATTCACTTTTCAAATGATCGATTTTTTAGCCAGCAAATAATCTCAAGGACTTTATGTCCACTAGGTCATGCTAGTAGAGATATCAGTCCCATGGTCCGTGCAATAAATAGATCTTTCCTTGAAACCGAAGAAATACCACTTATGCTCAACTATGATAATTTAATATAATACATTTTAGTTATTTTCTTAGCTTGTAATGTTATATTTTTGTAAATTTTCATGAATCGATTGCATATTAAAATAATTGTACAACAAACTAATTTATTGTATAGCAACATATATACTACTCAACAAATGAAACAATACACGGATTTTATCACAAATAATATTTTACTTTCAAGCAGAAAACCATCACTCGTAGACAAAATGTATTTTTTACACGTAAATATTAACATAATGCCCAAAAATGTCTCTTACAATTTCTTAACCATCTCCGGTCACGGTCAAGGCCATCAGCCAGAATTTCTGTCGGCAGACGTAAAAAGTGAGTATGTCAACATTTAAAAAAAAACTATCATATTTTCCAAGCGGTTAACTTCCAATCTCTATTGCTTTGTCGCCTATTTTCCGTTTCTCACTACCGTTCTCACAAGTGTAAAACGCGTGTTACGCGATCTTGACGTTGCGACGTCTCACGGGACCTGCTGCCATGTGATTTACCAATTGATGAGCATGTTTGCTTTACATTAAAGAACAGTATTTAGTTTATTCTTCTTTTCAAATAACAATTAATTGCCAGTTATAAAACCGAGATCGACGCTCTAACCGGGCTCAGTCATTGTCCACGATGATTTTGGACTGAAAGGGGCCTCGAAATGAGACATTGTATTCCACTTTTTAACATGGCAAATTGTGACTAACCTGATGAAATGTCTCAATTATTGACATCAAGCAATTTAAATCACCCATCAGTTAAAGCGAATGTGAGTATTGGGCGAAAAACTACTATTCCGGATTTTCATCGTATCCATTTCGGAATTGATTTTAAAATGGAATAAACAAATGCGGTTTGTTGTTGAATACATAAATACACTAAAATGAAAACATTAAATTGCAAAATACAAAAACATTAACATAACTGAGTATCGTTTCTTTTGTTATTTTCATTCCTCAAAAATTATATGACCGTCACCATAACATCATTGGAAAACATAACGTGTCAGTATCCCAATTGAAAGCGGACATTTTCGTCTTGATTCACGTCTTCCCGGACTTGACTACCGATTCTGATTTTTTTTCTCCCTAGATTGACTCACAGTGTGACGGGTGTTTTTAACACAGCGTGACATGCTTACCCTTCCGAAGCACCTGAAGTCTCTCTCAATTTCACTGGAGCTCACACTGTTAGTGCCTTGTTTTTGAGTGTTGTGTTTTTGATTCTGTGCTTTGTATCTGTCTAATGTCATTGTTTTCTGTGTTTAACGTCATTGTTTTCTGTGTCCTCGTTTTGTGTAAATTCCACTCCTTTGTTCCTTCGGTATTCTACTGTCGTTGTTTCTGTTGTTGAGTAGTATATATTTCCTTAAGAAATAAATCAAACGTAAGCGTGCAATTTATTTTATAATTACACCATTCTGATTGGTTTATAGCCGGTGTTTTTTTGTTTTTGTTTTTTGGCAAATACCATGTCATAGAGACGTTTGTCGTGGTATTTGTCCCAGAGTCTTCATAGAAACACTAGGTGTAATTAAACAGATATATCATGAACGTCGGGGTATTTGCCAAAAATACATTCTTGGGTCAAAATTCCCCCGCCTTTCAGGCTCGGGAAATTTTACTGCCCTGCGACTTGTATTTTTGGCAAATCCCCTCCTTATCATGATATATCTGTTCAATATTGCACTAGTGCAAATATGACATAAATTCGTGAATTCATCGAGAGCCAAATTTCCATAGTTAATGGAAATACAATAACAGGATTATTGCATGAATATAGGGGAATATTATCCCTCATAGAATATATATTGCCCTTGCAAGGTCGTGCAATATAAAATTCTACTCGGGACAGTATTCCAAAAAACATTGTATTAATGCAATAACCCTATAATATTGATAGGATTTAAAAATAATATAATAAGACATTCATGTTATTCTTTATCTAGATTTCAACAGTAAATAAAACTTGCACTAGATGAACCCTTTATCTATTTTTTATTAGAGCTGCATTTTAATGTCATCACTTTATAGTTTGGGTAGTTAGTATGTGAGATTAAAAATTCTATAGTTCTGTAGATGAAAATTTCTACAGATCATGTGAGGTTTTGAGTGCAGATAAAATGAAAACAACAAAATAAATCTTAGGCTTACTAATTGCTGAGAAAGGAATTTCATGATTTAAAGCCTGACAAGCCTTTGTTTCTATTGGCTTCCATCGATGACACGCATTAGAGGCATTATTAGTATAAGCCATCCTGTATTGGATAAATCTACAGATATTTACTGATGACACGGATAATTATGTGGATAATTTCAAATAACATACTTTAATACATTAAAACATACAAGGTAAGTCATATTATACTGTCATCTTTTCTTTTGTATTAAACATTAAAAAAAATAACTACAGAAAAAAACGAAATAACAGAAATAATGTAAAGAGGACCTTTAGGTGCCATAATGTAATGACTGAATAAATTGCAGAGAATGTACAAAAGTACTCTTGTTTTTGTTTTTTAATTGGTAATATTAACTGTTTTCTCTTTTTTTTTATTTCCTCACGTGTTAAAAAGGTGTGTTCAAGACTACATGTACACATCTTACTAGTGATATAACAACTACATGTACTAAGACTACTGGAAATAATTATTATGTTCTTGTTTTTTTTTTTTTTTTTTTTTTTTTTTTTTTTGCACATTTCTTGAAATTTGCCAAAGAGTATCACCTGTAACTTTTGTATTGTTACTAGATATCTTCTGCTGTAAATATCATCTGCTTCATGATTCATCTAATGCAATGATTTTAAATGGATTCAACAATTGTAAAAATATTTATCCACAGAATACTTCATACCAACGTTTCCGTTAATTAGATTCCTGTAGATGAACATTTTGACAACTTATATATCTTCAATGCAAATCAATTCGAAATTTTCGGTTGATTAAAAGCCAAAATATGTCTTGAAGCCGACAGAGATCAAAGAACGAAGAGCCAAAATCAGCTAAAAACATAGCTATGCTCGAGCAAGATACTCCTTTGATCTAGACCCTTTTTTCTAAAATTAAGATATTGTAACTTTCCAAATTATGTCGGGTTTTCATACCAGCAAGGATTTCCTTGGCTGCTTGTCTGGTCGATACCACCAAGGACTTGTAGTTCTCACACCCGGCGGAGTCATCCACTCAGTCGTAACTAATGAAGAAATAAATATCGAAGTCACTTTTTATTTTGAAAAAATTGTCTATCTTCGGTGCAGGTCAAATCGACCAGAAGTTGACCAGGGACAGACACCTGCATATTGAGGAGTTTAAGGATATCTTGCACTTTCACAATATTTAAATTGTTTTAGATCGTTACTTTCCGACAAGTCAAATAACTGTGCACTTTTTTAGCGATAAGAATTTAATTTGTTGAGAAAAGGCAAAATTTTAATAACCTACTTTGATTTCAGAACTTCACATGTGCTGTGTATTTAATACTTTTGCCCATGGATATGAGACATATTTCAAACGACTCTGACACTATTGGTTCCACACAGCAACTAAAACAACATGGGTTTATTCTACCATACCTAGATAGCAACGCAACGTTTAATCTTACCGAATATGAAGAATACTCGTTACCCATGGAAGATCCTGACCATGACATTCAGAAGATTGTTTTACCAGTGTTATGTTTGATTGGGATTATAGGGAACTCTGCATCTGCTATTTTGTTTTTTGGAAGCCAACTAAGACAGTTTTCATGTAGCATATTTCTTGGTGTACGATCAATCAGTGATAATGGATTTCTACTATCTCTGTTGATAGTATGGTTAGATTTTCTGAAGATCAGAATTTTCCACTCATCAGGGATTTGTCATATTACTGTATTTCTGGCTTACATCTGTAGCTTTATTTCAGTTTGGTGTGTTGTTTGTGTGACAATAGAAAATTATATACGTGTTAGTCACCAAGTATCAGTCAAACTTTATTGTACACCTAGAACAGCTATGTATACCGTAGGTGTTATTACCTTTGTATCTATTTGCTTATATAATATTCCACTATGGAGTAATGAAATTTCCGAAATATACGGGTCTTATTTCTGTGCAACGAAAGATGAATTCGCCACACTTCAGGTAATATTAACTTATGTAGATACTGCAGTGACACTGATCGTTCCATTAATTATAATATTAGGGTTAATGGCCGTTATATTTTTACGTGGATTCAAGAGTTCCAAACGACGATTACGACTTGGTTATCACAGAAAGAAGAAGAGGAACGTTCCATCGTATGGAACGGTGGCTGGATTGTTGTCGGCGGTATCCGTCACTTTTTTACTTCTCCATACTCCTATTCACATTTTCAAATTGAAGGTAATATTTGAAACAATCTCCGGAAAGTATGACGCACCTAGTGAAGTATATCGTTCTGTGGGAAGTATTTTTCAGATTATGTACTATCTAAATTGTTCTGTTAATGTACTTGTATACTTTATATGTGGAAGAAATTTTAGAAGAGTGTTCAAAGAAACATTTTGTTGTCGCATATCGTGTTCCCTTTTTAGAAACTATTCCGGAATCGAGGACGACAACAATTCAAATCTAGCCCAACTATTAGGACAAGTGGAATCTGGCCCAACAATCGTTTATAGTGTCGTAGCAATGTGAATTTCTGTTATGTTTAGGATTAATTAACTTCTGATTTTGTAGTTTAAATATCTTAATTTTTTGACAAAATAATTTGTTAGAACAAAAATGTTTTTATCTTTGATAGTGTAAATCATTTGTCTCAATATTGCACTTTTTAGTGACCTTTTCTACATGATTAAAACTGGATCGTCATCTGTTTGCGTATGAAAGTTGAATATTCTTGCAAGATTTGTTATTGTTTAATCTTTTGTCTTAATAAAATAATAAAAATAGTAAACAATATATATATGTGTTGATTTTAGAGACCATTGAATGGTGGAACTGCAATAATTCGATCACCATGGATGTCTCGAACCTTTGTTGAAGTTCACACATAGTTGGACCTCGATAGCTCGAACTCCTTCTAGCTCGAACTGTTTTCATCGGTTCTTTTGGTGTAAAAGCCGTCGAAGATCGCCAGCAATTTGTTTCCCTTCCTATGATAAGCAAACGATTGGTAAAAATATATTTAAAAAGGGTAGAATAAAGGAGTCAACAATACAGGACTTCTGAGTCGTGTTCAATCCGGAAAACAGTTCTGATACTATACGAAAAAAAAATAATACATCAAGTCACTAATTAATGAACACTGTTGAACTACGGGTGGTTTAATTTGAATCTGTTGTAGCGCTTCAGGTTAATTGTTTTTCGTCACTTAAAATTAAATAAAAAATTCTCATGTAGGAGCAATTATAAGTAAACCCTTCAATTTCATAAATATTTTTTTATGTATGAAAAAGAAAGGAAATGGGGTAAATGTCAAGGAGACAACATCCCATATCCAGTTTAAAACGACCCAAGACAAAGCATCTAGGGTCACCGTACGGTCCTCAACACGGTGAGGAACCTCACACCATATAGCAAGCCCTAAATGGCCCAAAAAGGTAAAAAAGTGAATAAATCAATATAGTATATATTTATATCAATAGGTCGAGAATCCAGTCACTATGTCTTACTGGTATCTGAGACGATCGTTTCCGCCTTCAATTACACGAGGGTTCCCATCTTGAAAGTCCCGTATTGAACAAACTTAGCTGATACTACGAAAGCCGAGGAGGACAATTCAAAATTCAGACTTCGAAATTCTAAATTCAAGAAATGTCCTTATTCCCGCCCTTTTTCATCCATATCTCAAAATTCAAAATTCAAGAAATTCAATTAGTACTGTAACATTTCCGTAAAATACAAACAGTTTTTGAGGAGTTCGGTCAATACATTTACAATGTACGCATATGGGATATACACGCAAAGGAGGGAGGGGGGTCCCGCACTATTGGATTCTCCTTGAATGCCTTCATTCAAGCTGAAATGTTAGCAAAATGTACAGATGTTATGTGCGTTTCCAAAAATCGTTTTGTGTTTTATAACGCCAGAGAAATTGTCCTCGGAGTAAAAGAAATACAAAAACAAAGAACACTGAAGGAAAAAAATCTGGATCACAAACAAAGGTTCAGTCACATGACATAAAACGTGAAGACACGAGGCATTAACAACAACAAAAATAATTATAAAATATGACAGTTTAAAAAATTGAACTTTGAGTGACAAAGTAAAGGAAAGTAATTTCCTTGAAAAATAATTTGTGCTATGAAATCGTGACACTAGATATATGAAGAATGATATTTAATTAATTCTTATTAATGCAAAAAATGAGACTCGTCTCTTGTGCATCCACTCCTTATAATCTTTCAATGTTTGTTTATTTGTAAAGAATTTGACCTGAAGTCAGTAGCCTATTGCTCTATTGGTTAACAACAGCGGTTATTGTCGTATTTTGACAATAATTTAGCCATTTATATACCATGTGTAAAGATTTTACTATATGACTGACACGTACTAACCAAGCAATTTTATTTCTCGCCTAAGTATCAAACTAAGGCCTTCTTCTCACTGCGCTAAACGTATACGACAATAAAAAAAACAAAACGTACATTTGTTCACATTAATAAATATTGTGTCAAACAAGTTTTCATAACACCGAGTCGATAGCTAATGTAGGATATGTGAGTTCAGTGTCAGTAAATGAAAACTGCTTTCGTCGTTTTTAAAATCATTTTAATTTTCAAACAACACACGGTTGATAATTTCTGTTGTAAAATATTAATCATTTAGCCACAAGTTTTTAATAAAATAATATTAAAAATCATTTAAACAGTATGCCTATCTCTACAATATATTTTTGTCATACATCCTTTTTCTTTTCGTTTTCTTTTCTTTTTTTTTGAAACTTTCGGAAATGCCTATATATTATTATTTATTCAAATAAAAAATGTTAAAATAACCACACAATCAAAGAAAACAAGCTTAGAAAAATTATCCACCGGTCCCCATTATACCTTGAAGCACGATTTTTGAAATGGAATGGTGACGGTATGAAAGTTATGATTAATACATCCGATATGTTTAACTTTCCAGGTGGAGGGGGGGTGAAGATTTTTTGTTATATATTTTTCTTGACTGAGAGTGGAACTAGAATTTCTGACATAATCTCCAACAATGTTTTGTGTTGTCACAAACAACAGGTTTTCTCTTTAGTCACTAACGGAATTTTTGAAAGAAAGGTATGCCGGTTGAAAAATAATTAATTGCTGAGCGTTAGAATTATAAACATAAAATGGATGAGGGGCAGTGGTTCATGTACCCAATTCCATTTATGAAATCTGAAAATCCCTTAATGATTTACATATTGTGTGAAAATTTTGATGCCTATAAATTTGACTAAAAATTTTATAGATTAAACATTGAATAATTCTGACATGTATTTTTTTTCCAAATTCTGATTTAGGCATTATCAAGTGTAATGGAAATTGCATTTATTCTATAAATAATAATATAAAAAGTAAGATGAAATGAAAATAAGAAAAATACACATGTTGATGATAATTAAACGATGGAGTTAGAAACAAATGCATCGCATAATGTGAAATAATGGGACAAACGACAAATGACGAACGACTACTCGATGATTTCTCGCATCCATCGTTTGTGCAAACGACGGCATCGTTTGCATCGTTTTTGTTAGAAATAAACAGGCTAAACGACTAATCGCATTGTCGTCTGTATCGTTTGTGTTAGAAACAAATGTGCTCTTAGTGAAATTTTGAGCTTTTTCAAAATTTCCGACGAAACCAACATTTACAAACGCACGCGAATGTGTTTCAATCGTGTTTGTAACATATTTAAAAATATGTAACGCACATCAAAGTTTGCGAAAAAATCTTAACATGTCGGCCTACGTTGGCACTATGCATTATAGTATGACAGACATATACTAAATGATGTCCGAGCAAAGGAATTCTTCATTTTGTGAATTAGAATACAGAGGAAATGTCACGAATGCAATAGCAACCACCAGAAAAATCATGAGGAGAGCACAACATATGTGGTACCCGCATACGTTAATAAGTAAATATACAAACGCGTTAGTCAATCTTTTATGAACACTTTAATAATAAATGCCCAGACTGTTTGAAGCTAAATTTGATATTTTTAACTTGAAATCCGTAGGCTGAGAGTTGTTAAGACCATCCGAGAAAGTCACGTGAGGCTTCAGGCCTATTAACGTATTTGAAGAGCTACATGCCTCCGATCAAAATACAGTGCGTAAATTTCTTTCAAAATCTTTCTTAGTAAGTCGAATATTGACGTCGTTGTTGCTATATAGAATTGATATTAACATACAGTACATAAATATTCACAGTATTTACGTCCCTGTCTCTTGGAATAAATCCAATAATACTGTCGCGAAGAACTTTGTCAAGATGAAAATAACATTTGTTTACCTGTGTCATGTGTATTGCATATTTGTAGCAATGGAATCGACATGCATACGAAATCACACAATAAGATTATTTAACTTAATATATAGATTGTATCTACTGTACGTATTTATCGAATCACTTGTCAAATTGGCGAATGTATTTGATTGCCTCGATTGGCTATTTAGCATATGGGCTGAACTGGACACCCATACGAAAATCATCCATTTCGATTATTTTCACTTGATTACACAGTTGCCTGTGATTTTTTTATTCACTCTGATAAATTGTACTTTCTGTTCCCTTGATCAAATCAGTTCTCTAGGGCCAATAAAACATATTAATTCGTTATTTTCTATGCAGCAGTTCTTTGGATGACTACGAAGTTTTGTTACGTATAGATTTCCAGTGCTTTGAGTTTCAGCTCCATCTGAGCTTTGATTTTTAAGTTAGAGAACGACACATATATGTATATACCACCAGATCAAGTCAATTCAAATTGCAATGCGCTTCCGTACACTTGAAATTAATTCTGTATAAAAATTACGACTCTTTTAAAACCAACTTGCAGCAATTCCTTAAAAACGTTAATTCAGATTAATTCGGAAATTTTTTAGCAATTTGAAAAAGTATGCCATATTGACTAGAACCAATTTAATGTATATCTGGTAAGGACCCATCGGTAATAATCGTTCAAGCTTTCATTGGTTATCATTTGAATGACGTCAGTTTGTTTCCTACTTTACATGTCTCATATTAGTATTTTCTTTTATATATTTTGAATTTACACTGGTGAATATGATGTTATATCAAAACATATTCTCCTAAATGCTTTACACCATAACTAAATTTAAACAATTTTTCATATTGGCAGTATTTGGCATTGCACAATATCATGTTCTTCTTTCATAATTGATGATGTTATACCAAATCTATTTAGAAGTATTTCAATTGAAATTTCATATGTAAGAAGGCTTGATATCATAGTCAACGGAAATTATGTCCTAAGCTAGCTGTCAGTTACTGCGAGCATTTGTCCGGACAGTACCTGTGTGTATTGTCTTCATGTTTTATGTACTTAATTGTAAGGGTACTGGTCTTGATAAGTTGGATTTTTTTCTAGTTTGATTTTTACTGTGAGTCTTTTTGTGTATTTATTTTAGCCATTCACCACACATAGGGGGAGGGTTTGGATCCAAGAAAACGAGTTTAACCCCATCGCAATTTTTGCGCCTGTCCCAAGTCAGGAATATGTTGGTCATTGGTTTGTCCTTGTCTTCTTATAAAATTTTAGTTTCTTGATATTTGGGTTATTGAATGTGGTTTGTTTCCATTGATTTATTCACTTTTTTACCTTTTCGGGGCCATTTAGGGCTTACTATATGGTGTGAGGTTCCTCACTGTGTTGAAGACTATATGGTGACCCCTAGATGTTTTGTTTTTGGTCGTTTTAACCTGGATATGGGATGTTGTCTCCTTGACATTTACCCCATTTCCTTTCTTTTTCATATCTACCTTTTCACCCGCGTGTAAACAGAAACAAAATAGAGCAGAAAGGTAAGGAGTTTTGGGTTCGGTAAAATTTATCTTACTAAAATTTCAGACGTTTTTTCATTCACAAGCCCATCAATATGTATATGTTATCGGGCTCTTGACGGCTATGTATCGTAAAATATCAACCCGTGAGCCAGAATATGGAGCACATTCATATTCTGGCGAGCGGGATGCTATTTTACAATACATCAGCTGTCAAAAGCCCGATAACTTGTTTATCATCCTTTATTTTACCTTTTAGATTTGTATTTATTGAACCCAGTTTTCAAATTCCCCGAAAGTTGCGCGGGAAATTCGACAATTATGTCATTAACGCCTTTTCAGAAATTTTAAGCTTCAAAAACACGTTTTGTAGTTTTTTTATCACTCTAGCGGCAAAGGTTTTGCAACTGGATGAATATTTTGACCGAACTACTCGAAATAATATCGATTTTGAATTTTGCAGCAACCTTTGATTGTTACAATATTCTTTCGTTTCTTGGGGCTTTTATGACGTCATAATGTGAAAACGTAAAAGCTCTGCAGGACATATCAACGACCTAGTTTCTACAATTTTTCTGGCGTCTAGTTTATCTATTTGTGTAATCATGATTCTGGTTTGAATGTATAATCGGAAAGAGCAAATGCAATAGATGTTTATTTGTATCTGTTTCATTTCGAGTGAAAACTTGAATAAAAGTTATTTCCTTAGAAACTTTGGGAAAATCGCTTGATATATCCAGGTCAACCTCTGATATATCAGGGTCAACCGGATATGGCTTTTGCGGAAAGGCTCTGCAGGCTGATATAATCATGGGGAAGGATGATAAAAAAGATTTAAATTTCTGGTTGACCCGGTTATATCAGGGGCTGACGTTGATATATCAAGCGATTCTTCCAACGTTTCAAAGGCAATGACTTTTATTCAAGTTTTCACATTTAATCAATCCGATAAAAATAACCATCTATAGCATTTTGTTCTGTTCGATTAGGTATTTAAAACAGAATCATAATTACACAAATAGATAAACTAGACGTAAGAAAAATGATAGAAAATGGGTTGTTATATCATGCAAAGCATTGACGTTTTTACATTATGACGTCAAAAAAGCTCCAAAGAACGATAGAATCTCGTAACAACCAAAGGTTGCTGCGACATAAAAAAAAGATATATTTTTGGATAGTTCGGTCAAAGTATTCATCCAGTTACGAAACATTTGCTGATCAAGAATAAAAAACTATAAAAATGTCTTTTGAGCTGAAAAGGTGAGAGGAATATTGAATTTCCTGTGCAACTTTGTGAGAATTTGAAATCTCAGTTCAATAAATACAAATCTAAAATTCGAAATAAAGGATGATACGTTATTGGGTTATTGAAAGATGATGCATTGTAAAATATCACCCCGCTAGCCGAGCTCGTTCTCTACGCTCACTCTCCCCTCTGCTTCATATTCTGGCTAACGTGGCATGCTACTTTACGATACAAAGCAGGCAAGAGCCCGATAACATATAATGATCATGCTTCTCTGTGGTAATATCAACCTGCTGAGCCTTTCGGCAAAAGTCATATCTGATTAAACCCGGTTGAACTGGATACAATAAGCGCGTCTCCCAACGTTTCAAGGGCAAAAAAGTTTTCGCACGAAATGAAAAGGTTAAAAATAAACATCTATAGCATTTGTTCTTTCTAATTAGGTATTCAAAAAGATTACACAAATAAATAAAAACTAGACGTCAGAAAAATTGTAGATACTGGATCGTTGATATATCCTGCAGAACATTGACGTTTTCACAAGGAACGACAAAATATCGAAAGATTGCTGCATCATTCATATCGACATTATTTCGAGTACTTCTGTTAAACTATTCATCCAGTTACAAAACCTTTGCTGACAATTGCTGGAAAGGCGAGAATGACATATATGTATAACTTCCCTCGCAATTTGGCAGAATTTGAAACCTCAGTTCAATAATTCAAATCTAAAATACGATATAAAGGATAAAAAACAAGTTTCGGGCTATCGACAGCTGATGTATAATAAAATGCCATTCCACTTGTCAGAATACGCTCACTCGCCCCTGCGCTTCATATTCTGGCTCACAGGTTGATACGTTACGATACATAACTGTCGAAGTCCCTGAAAACACATACACATCACCCAATAATGCATTTACTGCAATTCTGAAGTAAATTACTTTTTCTATTTT
>MJUU01025014.1:6017-37819 GCA_002080025.1 Modiolus philippinarum
GTAGGGGCAGGAAATTTAGTCTCTTATATCACTCGCCGAAAGCTTTACCTGTTTTAAAATCATCCGGACTACATGCACTTCCTTAATTGAGACACTTTACATTGTTATTTGACATCGACTAAAACTCCGAAAGGATATGCAAGAGTATAAAGCAATACCGAAAACAATGTAAATACGATTTATTTCGGTCGCCAAAAGGTAAAGATATGGTGGCCCTATACGTCGTTTTCGAGATCCCTTCATTCCCGGAATGACGTAACATCTTTTATGACGTCCACGGTTTTCAGGTTCACTCACATTTCCGGTTTATTGCATTTCCAACACACACAACGTCAATGCTCTCAGAAAGCCTACCTAATTTGTTACATAAGGGAATTTTACTTTCCCCGTGAAGATGAGTATTTGCTCTGAATGACGAAATTTTTATTTGCGCTTTTTAAAAGATTTTTTTTTCAGTTTAATCGAGGCAGATGGCACGAAATTGAAGTTCACTTCCAAACATAAAAATATTGTGTTATCCTGCAGAGAGTGCAGTCATGTTATTGCGGTTCTTAACTTCAAGCTTCATAATAAAAAAGAATGAAAAAAATACGACTTTTTACAACATTATATAAGTGGAACTTGTCCAATAAGATATTGTTATTTACAACAAGTACGAAGCGGAAGACGTCAAGCACCGCAACGTCACTATTATCACGTGACAAAGTGCTGAAATAAGTATGTTGTTCTGTAGTAGATCTTAATCTCGAAAACGACGTATTGTATTAATGAATAGGAAAGCGGGTTGATAAAGGTACTTGCGGTATTTATCACATGCCTCTCCGTCAATGTTCGGAAGATTTGTCACTTCCTTCTTCGGTAATTTCCGGAAACCAGTGCTTCTACGAGTTTCCAATTTCCGCATTATCCTGGGCGGTCTCAAATGACGTCACAAGAACAAATTTTGACGTCACAATGTCCAGTGACGCATTTTACGCCAATTGACTCTAGGTTAACGGAGCAATTTATTCATAAGCAGAAACGGGAAATTGGTCCATGGCAACCAAACATATGCAAAAAAGGAGAAAAAATGACTATTTATATAAACTTGAATTGGAAATGATGATGTTATCTGTTATGTATATATTATCGGGCTCTTGACGGCTATGTATCGTAAAATATCAACCCGTGAGCCAGAATATGAAGCACAGGGGAGAGTGGGCGTAGCGAACGAGTCCAAAGCTTCATATTCTGGCGAGCGGGGTGATATTTTACAATACATCAGCTGTCAAAGGCCCAATAACTTGTTTATCATCCTTTATTTTGTATTTTAGATTTGTAATTATTGAACTGAGGTTTCAAATTCTCCCAAAGTTGCGCGGGAATCTCGTCATACATGTCATTCTCGCCTTTCAACGATTTTAAGCTTAAAAACATGTTTTATAATTTTTGTTATAATTTTATTGGCAAAGGTTTTGTAACTGGGTGAATATTTTGACCGAAATACTCTAAATAATGTCGATTTTGAATTTTGCAGGAACATATTGGCAAAGGTTTTGTAACTGGGTGAATATTTTGACCGAAATACTCTAAATAGTGTCGATTTTGAATTTTGCAGGAACGTTTGGTTGTCACGCTATTCTATCGTTCCTTGGAGCTTTTATGACGTCATAATTCGAAAACGTCAAAGCTCTGCAGGATATATCAACGACCCAGTTTCTACAATTTTTTCAGACGTCTAGTTTATCTATTTGTGTAATCATTATTCTGTTTTGAATACCTAATCGGAAAGGGCAAATGCAATAGAAGTTTATTTTTATCCATTTGATTTCCTTTAAAACCTTGATAAAAAGTTATTGCCTTTGAAACTTTGGGAGAATCGCTTGATATATCCAGGTCAACGGGTCAACCAGATATGACTTTTGCGGAAAGGCTCTGCAGGCTGATAAAACCTTCGGGAAGGATGATAAATTTGTAGTATATGATAAAAATATCATTACATGGTATTTTTCATATCATACACTTTATCAGCCCTCGAGCCTTCGGCTCTCGGGGCTGATAAACATGACCTTGAGCTGACGAAACATATGATATGAAAAATGCCATGTAATAATCTATATATACTATAAGTTAATAATTGTACATATGTAGCTATGAAAATTAAACAAAATATCAAATAATTTTCATTTGGAGATTCAACCATTCTAATTCCACTTCTCAAAACACCTAAAACGCCGGAGCTTCAAAGGGCTATGCCCCCAGGCCCCCATCAGGGATTTTCCCTGGGCTCACTGGGGGTCTTAAGCGGCCCAAAAGACCCCCTGCCGCAATTTTTGCTTCAACATCGTTCAGGGTTTAGCTACGCCACTGTTTGACTTCATTTTGCAATGAGGAATCGACTAATTGTTATTCTTACTGTAACCAACATTTTAAAAATGAAAGAGACTTAACACTATTATTTTATAAATATAATAATTATAATACTTATACTGCAATTGGGGTATTTTAAGCATGTATAAAGGGCACATATAAAGATGAAGATTATACGTTTACTTTTAAGCCAAACCTTTAAGGCCAAGAAGGCAGCCTTCTGTGTAATAATATTTTGATTGCATGACGTCAATACTCACTACATATTCCTATTTCACACAATTTACTTGAGTTCTAATGGCCAGTACCGCAATGGCAGGGGAAGTTTGGCATTCCATAAGACTCCACCATTTCTTTTGAAATGCCTGCACGAAGTCAGGACCATTGCGGTCGACAATTTTTCCGGTTTTTTCCAGCTTATTTGTCTTTTTGTCTCATGGACTTCGGCTGTTGACAAATATGTTCGGTAATTTTGTTATTAACCCCATTTAATAAGGTAATTAAAATGAAAATGTAAATTGAATTTTATTCAATCATTTACAGATATAACTAAATAAGTTCATGCCATTTTATACAATATTACAAAGTTTCACATAAATTTCATTTGCTGAAACGATGACGTGATTTTAAGAATATTTAGTGTATTGTAAGCTTTGTTTCTATTTATATGTATACAGAAATATATTTGTCAATTTAATAGTGTCCGCTGTGAAAAAAAAAACTGTCGGGTCTATCTACTGTTACCTACGAAAAGACCAAGGACGGAATAAAACGCTGGAGTGAAATCTTTCGATTTTATTGGAAGTGTTCAATAGAAATACAACAAACCTGGGCACAATTTCAAAGGACCGAATTTTGAATCGCGTTTACTCCGGAAAAAATATGTTATTATACAAAAAAGATCAACGCGTCGATACCTTGAAAGGGAATCATTTTTGTTAACAGTTTAAATGCTAGGTATTCAGCATATCCTTCTGACTGGTATTTGAGTAGATCGTTTCCGCCTGCAATTACACGAGAGTTCCTATCTCGAAAGTCCGGTATTAGATGTTTTATTCAAAGGTGATACTCTCTAATATAAACTAAAACGAGATTGTTACTTAGTATGGAAGTTACTGTGGGAACTGAATACTAGACAAACACTTCCAGTCTATATTCATCAAGATACAAACTAGCACACAAAATTGGCTGTATTTTGAAATTAGTGTCCAACAATTAATTAGTTTTAGAGTGCGTTCCCAAAAACAAAGAAAGAAATTCACAATGTCATGAAATTATTTATCATTACAATGTTATTTTAGTCTGGGAATCATCTTTGTCCCGTTATTAAAGCCGCTCTTACACTACATCGTATAACACAAACGTATGAGAAGAAACCGAACTGGTACCGAACTGACACTGGGACCCTGCCAGATGAGCACCGAATAAAACGTATTTATAACGGTAACATACCTGACGAGTGCCGAATAAAACGGATTGTTAACGAAGACGTACCGTACGAGCACAGAGTACTTCTATTTGGACTACTTTTCGATTATGGCTTTCCATATCATTTTGATTTTAATGATGCTGATGACAGGTTACTTCTTGAAACGCGTGTACAGCATAATGAAATTTAATACTTTTATGCAACTTCGGTATTTTTTGTATTTAACGCAGATAATCATTACGGCGTGCTTGACCAAATAAATTCACTTTCCAAAAATGTCACCGAATAGAAAGGCAAGAGAATTACATAAGAAAAGAACTGTCGGGTTACAGTTAACCTTCTACGTCAACGACCAAAGGCGAGAATGCCAATGAAGATACTAAAGACTTAGATTGGGTTATAGTCATACATTCTCTTTGGTAGCGGATGCTGCTCAACACATATAACGTTTTTATACGGCGAGAAAACGTACAATTTTTTTATTTTGATGTTTTGGGTATATGTCAGAATAATGTAAAAAGGGTAGTATACAGCACCTTCTATTGGTTGACCACATAATAAGCACCGTTGTAAATTCGTTTTAAGCAAAATTACACGGTAAAAAAAACAAAATATACAATGTAAAAAATAATAAAGACCAGCTAAAAATCAGAAGAAAGGAACAGAAAGGATGGCTCAAATTATCGGCCAAATGGACTTTTACTTTGGGGCAGATAAATTATGTTACTCTTCAGCGGTTCACGTTTCTCTTGTTCTGCCAGGACCATTATCTTGGTTTAACGTCCGGTTGCCTCATAGTTGAAGCCATAAGGTCGAAAATTTGGGCCTTTCTTTTTGTTCCTTTAGCTGTTTTTCTTCTTAATATATTTTATATTTTGTGCCTATTATCTTTTAATTGTGGCCTACTTTTACGATTCTTATTTTTGTTTATTTCATTTAATTTTGGTCATGTCGTAACATATTTTTTTTCAAATTCGTTTGATTCGGTGCTCGTCTGGTTTGTTGCCGGAACTCGAACGTTTTATCCTTTATGTCCGTTTTCACCAATTTAATCTACCGTACATGAACGGATGCAAGACGGACAAGTAACGAATAAATAACGTATATACAACGTATGAGAACCGAACAAAACGTAAACCTACCGTATATTCACCGGACATTTTGTGCGGTATATGTCCGTTCCAAGTTTTGTACATGTTCAACAATTTTCGCAGTACAAAACGGACGTCACCGTACTTGTATCGTATTAACAGAATAAAGAACGGACGACCAACGTATATGAACGGAGACGAACGGATATAATTTATTTTTATACGTTCTGTGTTCGTTTGCGTTATATGGTGTAGTATAAGGGGGGCTTAACAAACCCTTTAATACTGGTTATACCTTTCAGTAATGCACAAAGCTTTTTTTGCAATTCCGACTTCTGAACATAAATACTTATTTTTTTAAATGCGTTTTGCAATCTTCGAATCCTATAATTTTCGATGAACTGTGTCGTATAGTTTTGTCATCTTTGACGGACAAACTCAACAATTCAGTATGTTTTTATTATTATTATTATTATTATTTACATTATTATCTAAGCTAATTTTTGTCAAAAAATAACAAAAAACTTCCTTTTTGCACATTTTAAGGGGAAAAGTTAATTCAATTAATTAATTAAAACTAATATCTAGCTTGTCGAATGCAAGTAAAAACGTTTTATTATATGTCGAATCTTGCTGCAATCCAGGTGGGTTGCTATTAACTCCCAATGCCTCTTAAAGCAAACTCTGCTGTTTAAAATTTTACCATTAAGTTGCTAATCCACTTGGAAAAACAGTAAATGTTATGTGCAATTACACGATTTAAGGTAGATGGGTACTCAATTTTTTTTCCATAGATTCTTTTTATTTTTACAGGAAAGTGTCCTTATTATATAAGCATTGAAATTAAAAAAAATTAAAAAGGGAGGTCCCCGTGCTTGTTTTTGAAATAAATTATATCAAAATTATCAAATATTTCTAATGAATATATAGGAAAAAACAGGTATATTGTTGATTTATTTAAAACTATTCCATAGATTTCTTTCTACTTTACATATGTGTTAGACCTTTAAACATACTTTCAAAAACTATAAAGAAAAATGGGGTCACCGACTTTGTTTTCCTTATAATTTGTAAAATGTTAATTTTCTTAGTGATATCGATGTCAAATATTTTTATCAGATTATCTCCCTTTTTCAAAAATCCTCTTCCAATTTATTTAATTATCAAGTTACCATACCCCGTCTAATTAGATAAAGACATGTTAAATCAAGTCCATGTAGGTCGTTTGCATTTTGTATTATGGATATAATATTAATTGATTCACTACAAATAAAAATATTTGCATATTTAAAAGCAGATAATACCACGTGAACAGCATAAATAACATATTCAAAATGGCGGAAGACTACCGATCTACCCTAAGACTTTAATTCATATATATGTCCCTCCGATCATGCACAAAAATGCCATTTCATGAACCAATTATTATTTTACTCGGATGCATTTGTTTCCTGAATCAAAAATCCAGTAGTTAATTAGAGGTGTAATTTTTAAAATGAAACAAGTGCGCGTGTCTTTATTATATTAAAGGCATGACACTTAGAATAAAAAAAAACATCAAACGAAATAATCTAGCTGCTTCATCCACCCACTGCCGGTAGGATCTAGCCTTCAAAAAGAGGGTTCCAGGAAAGGATGAGGGTTCCTGTCATTTTTTGTCGACTTTTGCTAAATTCATCATAATTTTGTTTCCAAAAAAGGTCAACAATCTAGAATGCTATCTAAAAGCTGTCCCATTTGTTATTTCTATCATGTATATGTAGAGATTTACTCCATATCCTTTCATTGATTACTTATATACCTGATGAACTATGATAAAGAGAAAAGCCTTTAGGCCTTTAAATACAAGAGTTTTTTCAGTAAATTCAGCTTCGCATTTATAAAGGTTATGCCTATCATTATGTTAGCATTCAACTCCAATAATTTTAGCCTAAGTTTTTGTATACAACTTATATACTTATAAACCTACTTACACTATCGATATACCTTAAATATAAAACAAGCCTTAACAGTGAATTGAATGTGATACTTACAGACATCACAATTTTCCCAACGTACATCCGGGTCAGTTGTATAGCACCATGGGATGCCGTGGTTATCCAAATCTCTACAATAGTTACTTTGTGCATCATCACTGTCCTGTGGTGTATAGTAGGGATTATGTGGTGAATTTGTGTTCCAATGCTGACATGTCCTCCCGCTGATGGTCTTTGACACGGATCCATTATAGTTGGCGCTTTCGCCAAATTTAATACAATACTCTGTAAAGCAAGTATAATAATATTTTAGAAATAATGAAGCAAGCTGATCAAATATTAGGTCATTATTGCCGGGGTTTTTATTCCTTATAAACTTTGCCATTCCGATTTATTACCTTAATGTAGATCATGTCTTTTGCATTAACTCATCAGACCTAAACGGCTTTGTGAACTATTGTCATCACTTTTATCTCCGTTGTCTGTCAACAATGTAATAATCTTCTCTGAAAAATGATGTGCCATATGTAAACAAACTTGGCTTGAAACATCCGCAGGTTATTCATTTTCAAAATTCTGTTGGAAATATCTGTAGACCAAAACATACATACATCCCCTCCCATCGTTACTAAAATAGAATATAGGGGTAGATTGCTGGTTTTTTGTTGTTTTTTTTTTTGTTTTTTTTTGTAACGAGTGCTCTTTAACTTATATGTTGAACACTGTTGAAAATATGCTAATCTTTGCCGATTCAATCTGTATATGTATAATTTCCCTGCACTTATACACTAAATCATAGATTTGCGATAATCAGGAAGCAGCTTTCTAGCTCTAGGCTACAAATATCATTGCGCGATGTATATTATAACCCTCCGACAATATAATCACACCGAAAGTTATTGTGAAAAATTCTTTTGCAGCGAAAAATGATATATGTAGGTGCATTTGAATCGAAAAATGTGATATTTAGGCACAAAGAGTGTCCATTTATGGACGCTGTAAAAATGATGACGAAACAAAATGCTAATAATTTCATTCATAATTATTTGGTCTTTCATTCATAATTCAGCTTTACCTACTTGCGTCGGGTAACATACTCTTTTTAGTAATAGTATGTAAAAATAAGAAAGAAAATCCTATTAGCCGTCTTGGAGTTATTGTCCTTTTCCGTAAAATTTTCAAAATTTGAATATTTTTTATTTATTTATTTATTTATTTTAAACTTTAAAAGATAGATGACATTTTTAATTTGCACAAAATGCTAAGTAATGAAGATCTACACACCTGGTAATTTTGAAGATATTAATAACCATGTAGATGTTATTGCTCTTTGTTGGGTAAATTTTGTAAGTTTATACAGCAAAAACGATTGGAAATTAAGATTAAGTTTAAAAATGTTCAGCTTGTCAAGGTCTTCATTTTATCTTCATGGTTGAAAATGTCTGACGTTCCCACACCTCTTCCAAAATGGCTACTAGCTGGGTTCTATTTTTAATATTTGATCCTATTGAAAAAAAAATAATTCGAAAATCGCCTTTGTAACAAATTGTTAATTTTAACCAAATTTTGTCACAAATGTTTTTGGAAGAACCCATTAAAATTAGTTTGACAAGTCCATCCAAGACTGAACCTAACGGGGACCTAAATTCACCTCTAGATCTTTGAGAGGACACATTTCAAGAGATAGTCACCTAAAAGTGCTCGGTTAATTACAAACTTGGTCATAACAGTCCTTAGTTTGTCCTTTTAGGAAAATGTGTCCGGCAAGTCCGCATCATATCCAAAGTGGCCGCCATCGGCAAACATAGTTTAAAATTTCATCCAATGGGAAAAATTCAATATCACCTCCTCTGAATGTACAAAGGAAAAAATCCAAACATGGTCACAAGTCCTTTGTTGGTTCCTTTATAAAAAAAAAGGCTGGCATGTTCGTGCCTGATTCAAGATTGATCTGAACGAGAGACATAGTTAAACATTGGTCCCTATTGGAAATCACATTAAAAGTTGGTTCAAAAGTTATGAGCCAGGTTAAATTAACGAACAGACAGACATCGCAAAAACCATATGTCCCCGATCTTAAGATCCGGGAGCATAAAAATAGTTTAATAGGTAAAATACACAAAAATGCACTAATAAAAAGGCGACTGAAAATGACAAAGTGGAAGGAAAGTCAAGAGCCCAAGGTCCCGCAGAATTTAAAGCCATACTGACCGAAACGTTGGGCTCTTTACTTTCTTTTCCTTTTTAATTATAGATTTTTTTATTTGAACATTTTTGTGTGTTTTTACCTTAGAGTTGTGGCTTACAATTTTTATTTTGTTCTCTAAATCTATTTGGCCATTTGGAACCAAACTTGATTACAATTGTCCTTAATGGGCTAACTTTGAAAAATCTGTTCTGAAAAATTCACATCAAATCCAAGATGGAAGGGGAATTTTTATGCATATTTTTATTTTCATTGTAATTCTTGGTCCTGATCCTCATCAATTGTATCAGTAATGGATATAATCAAAATCTGTTCTGTCGATTGTTTGTTTGTGAATTTTACTTCATCTATTATTTTGTGTTTCTTTGATTTCACTCTTATACTTTTAGAAGAAGGGCAATAGCAAAATACCTATACAGATTGTCAGGGGCAATATTTTAAAGGGCAAAGTGTCAAAAGTGGGGCAAAACTACCGATGTGTCAGTGGATATGATCGAAATCTCTTTTGTCGGTTGTTTGTTTGCGAATGCGAATTTTAGTTTATCTAGTATCTAGTGTTTTCTTCATTTCTGTAATACAAGAAGCAAAGAAAATTTGGAATAAGGGCATTAGCAAAATGTCTTAACAGATTATCAGGGGCCATATTTGAAAGAGGAAAGATTCAAGATTTGAGCAAAACGACAGAAATAAATTGAACACGACTTTTGTATCACTTGGTGCAGGAATTTAAATGGAAATGTTTGGTTAAAAAGGTTTAGATGACGGATTAAGTTTTGTAGTGGCCTAAACAATCACTTCCATTTAGTAATTCAGCAACAACTGCTATAAAAAGGTTGTAAACCAAGTACTCAGTAACAAAAAATAAATTGAANACGACTTTTGTATCACTTGGTGCAGGCATTTAAATGGAAATGTTTGGTTAAAAAGGTTTAGATCTTTGAAATTATTGATTTCCTTTCTTTGGGTTCTAGTGCTGCTGATGAGGAATTAATTTCCGAAATGGCCATACAGCTCATTAAAATTATTGCAGTTGGAGTTAACATATGTGTTATTGTCTCATGTTCATTTACTCCATATCCTCTCGTAAAATATTAGATGACGGATTAAGTTTTGTAGTGGGCTAAACAATCACTTCCATTTAGTAATTCAGCAACAACTGCTATAAAAAGGTCGTAAACCAAGTACTCAGTAACAAAAAAGGAATTCAAAGCTCGGACAATATCTTAAGTTTTTGTCAACAAGGGACTAATATCTGTTAAGAAATATTTCAAATTATTGTGCAAATTGGACATTTTTTAAGCCTTGATTTTTATGGCATTCAAATACAACATTGTTTAGTATGACTTATAATGTAAGGATATAAAAGAAATGTTCCACTTTTACTCAGAAATCACAGCATATTTAGCGTCGCTGTATAAACTGTAGCTTACCGCCACGAAATTTTTTTTTATTGTCCCTGCACACAAAGCTTTTGACAGCATATTGTGCATTTGTGAAAACCACTACCTCAACTAAAGGAGATGGGTATTGATAATTCATCAGAAAAACCCTACTTATATTCCATGTATTCCTACTCGAGATTATAAAAAACGGACATCTGTTTTGGCAATCACCTTCAATTCATCTAATGGGTATCTTCATGTAAACTTCATAAAGAGAATGTCGTAATCTATCGACAATATTTTTGCCGAATTTGGAGGACGGGTTTTTTAACAGACAATAAGGATGTCCATTGGAACTAACTACGCGCCCTTTTAAGTGGCCGTTTCCTTTCCTCGTATTAGGCCAAGTTTTACAGAGAGAATATACATTTAGCCCAGTCATTTAATTTGAGCTTTCGCTTCATCGACTATGTACTTTATCCTAATAATTCAAAATGTGAAGAATATTTACACCGGACTTACCCGAATGAGCTTGAAATAAAAGAGACTAGTGATACACCTACTTCAGTTTGGTACATAGATCTTTAATTGTACATTGACGAAGATTGATGTTTGAAACTTAGGCTATATGACAAACATGACAATTCTAACTTCCTAATTGTGGGCTTTACCTTTCTTAGCAGCAATCTACCTACCTCTTTGTCGTATGAAGTGAACAGTTGATTTTTTTTCTGCAGAGCATGTATTTTATTCAGCGATTTTTTAAATAAAGCAAAACACTGTCATGGATTTGACATTACCAGTTTTTACTTTATCCTTGATTGATACATTTATAGCCTTACGGGTGCAATTGTTGGAGCAGGACATGCCTACCCTGAAGAAACTAAATTTACAGCAATTTTAGTATTTAGTTATTTCTTTCCACTTGGTCGATGCCTCTGCAGGCGACGTAAGTTCACTTACTATTCACCAGCCATGTAGTCAGAACTTCTCTGCTAGTTTAAAAACACGATTTTTAATTGAAACTTACAATACATGTATTTACTTTTTGTAATTTGATTGAAAACTAATGAATCTCCATTGAGACAGTTCTGACCTTGGCTGATTTCGGCTTTTTGAATCATTTTGGTCATTTGATTTCTATCACTTTGTATAAATCAAACAAAGAGACATTAGTTGTCGAAATAGTTATATGCAGAAAAAAAGGACTTAGTACGTTAAGGAGGTATTTTGGCCCTTTAAAAATTATGAAATTAAATATTTTATAAGTTAAAAACATAGGTTTTTAGTGCAAGTATATCCATAAGATATGACACAATATATTGTTTTATAGAAAATTGGATAACATTTGCTATATTTTCAAACAATTTGTGCAAGAAATGAATGTGGCCGCATGCGTTAACCACAAATTTTGCAAAAGTTTAAGAAATGTTCAATGAAACTTTGTAAGCAGCATTTTATTCTAGTCAATGAATGCGGCCAATAATTGCCAGACTGATATCTACCCCGAAAATAGCCATTATTGTCCATTTTTATGAGAGAATACCGAAGGAACCAATAAACTAGATTCCATAAATCAAACTCCAGAGACGGGTCAAAATAAAGAGCACCAGAAGACGGAGGATTAAAGAAACCATACACCCACAAAACACACAAACGCAACACTAAAAACTAAAGCACAAACAGTGTAAAATCAGACGCTCTGGAAGGGTAAACTTGTCCTACCGTGCATACAGCAAAAGTCACACAGTCACGAGGAATCTATAGGTTTGAAAAATCTGTTTGTTAGCTGATCAGATAATGCCATTTTCTAACCCGTAAACAAAACCAATCACAATCCATGGTACGTATTACCTCTCTAACCCTCAAACATTAACAAGGTACAAATCTGAAAAGCTTAAAATTTGTAACCCTTTTAAGTATTCAGACAATAACAAAGACAAATCAAATCGGTACCACAAACATCCCTAACGAAGACAAAACTAAAGTTTAAAAGCATGATATACAGAAGAACACAAAAAAAACTAACGCATTGATTGTGTAAACCGCCTTAAAAAAATGAGGGTGACATTAGATGTTCCTGAATGGTAAGCATGTCCTGCTCTGTATACAGCACCAGTCACACTGTCATTGGGTCAATCCAAGGTAAAGTCAGAAACGGTAATATCAGATCCGGGAAGACGTGAATCTAGCTTAAATGCCCCTTCTCATTTGTGACACCGATATTTAATATTTATCTATGATGTCGTGGTGATGGCCGTAGACTCTCTGAAGGGACGAAAGTAACAATGGTTGAACATATCTCTGACTAAGCGGTTTTTGTTACAGTGCCTTAGCTCTTCTCACTAAGTCACTGTATGAACTACATGTTCTACAGTAAAGAATTAATTGTGAAATATTCACTCGGTATGCTGATGTGGTAGCTGTTTTGCTGCTGAGAAAGGGAAAGTTCACGAATGGTTCAGTTACTGTTAAATTATTACAAAAATTCAGAGGCATCTTTACTGTTTTTTTTCAAAGGAGTATGTACGGTAAGGGGTATATTTGGCCCCTAAAATTAAGACCCTTATATTTCATATAATCATGTCTCAAAATACAATTCAATATCAGTATATAATAAACATCGACAGGTTTCACCCATGTCTTTTTTATTTGTAGAAAAAAATAAAGTTCAAAATCCGACAAATATAAGCTTTTTCACAAAAATGGACTAAGATGACCAAAATCCTTACATATTTCAGCATAGGAAGCATAGAGCGCATGCCTGTGCCAATGAGATTTTTCATGAAAAGTTGGCAATTTTATATACTTTTAACATATCAAAAAATCTCATTGGCACAAGCATGCGCTGTTTGCTCTGTGTGCCAAAATATTACCAAAAATTGACGAAAATTTGTCAATTTTCCGCAAATCTGAAAGAAGCATGACATTTGTGACGTCATAATCAGGATTTAATGACGTTACTGCACCAATTTACTTGAGTTTTGAGTTAAGCAATATAACAACTGTGATATACCAAGTAAAGTTTCAAGGAATACTGCGTTTGAAAATATAGCTAGAACTGGGGGCCAAATATGCCTCTTATCGTACATTCTTCTTTGACAATTTTAAATGGTTTCAGCACCAATTCTTACTTGCATATTTAACTTTAATTTAATGGACAAATAGAGGTCTTAGCGCTCATTTTCCTATACATTTACTTGTATTTTTTGCTATCTATTTATTTCTTACAAATCATATGCTCTGATGAGACATAATTTGTCGAAACTGAAATTTGAAGAAACTTAATTTAGAGTAGCTTCGATATTAATTTAATTATTACTTGAATTAGACACACATAAGAGTAAAACCAAAGACGTGCGATTTGACTTTATCGTCTTTATTATAATGCTATGCCATCTGGAAATTAATGATGTATAATAACATAATTACCGTATGTTCCACTTCCTGTTGTCCTTTCTTTCAATAGTTTGATGTTTTTGCCCACACCATTTTGGACACCTTGAGGATCATCCAAACGTTTTTTTGGACCGTCACCTAAATGCAATAGCACAGATATAACAGCAAGAACAACTCCATTTTTCTAAAAACATTCCCGACATAGTGGACCTGGAAGGATATGCACTTTGCGAGAAAAATATAACAAACAATATACAAAAGTGAACAGTACACAATTAATTCAGTTGATATTTTCAGTTTGTGTTTCAAAATCAATAATTGCAGTCAAAGGTTAAGAATTATATCTGTAATATTAGGAATGGTGTTTCCGTCCGCAACTCCGACATTTGTCAGCTATCACAATTGAGTGCATGAAATTATTTCATGTGTCACCTCAAATGAAAGCCCTTTTCCCCGAACCACCACTTGTATCATTTTACAGATCCTAAAACTCAAATGACATTCCTGTTAAAACCAAACTTAAATCAACAGACATAGGACAATTTAATACCTACAAAGACAGACGTTGTCTTTGGTGCAAACAATTTGTGCAAACACAGTACCACAAGAGCACAGCAACTGGCCAGATTATAATTTTTTTGGTAATTTGTCTTGTATATGCGAAAATGTAATTTATATGATTACGTGTGCATTTATTTACACCGTAATCACATACAGAAAAAAGAATTCACACAGGCTACAGCTGTTCATTTCAATAGCATGATACCTGGACAGACATGTAAGTTGTCGCCATTGACAACAATAAATATCGGAATGAGACACACCGACAAGCAAAAAAAAAATTCTGGATGCAAAAAATCAAATCCAGCTTGCATATGAATTAAGGTAGATCGACACCTATACACGGCGCATTCGATTGGCGCATATCGAAAATCGATTCGGATGCTGAATTGATTTGATTTTTATGCCGGAATATTCTTTTCTCTGCCTTTTCATCGAGACGTCATAACAAATTGACACATTTTATCATTCACTTTCCCGCGAATTATCTCCCTTTTCTAGTAAATATTGTCTATTTCGTAAACTACATAAAATACCTTTCTTAATCAATTACATTTCGATTTTATCAGCTCAACTAATAGCTGAAATGTATCTCTCTTAAATATCAAAAATATAAAAAAATTATCTCATATTTATTTCATATGAAAGCTAAAAAAATAATCATGTTCTCAGTGTTCCCTATATCGTCTTTGCAAATATTGCTGAAAAATACGAACTTTACCCTGATTTTCAATGCCTGATGACAGAAAAAGATGATGGGTGACATTTGTTATATTTTATATCTTATTTTTGGAATGTATGAGTTAAGACTTACAAAATATGTTAAAATAAAAAACAATCTGTCTGATATTTTTATTAGGTTGAACTACCTTAAGACTTGATGTTTAGAGATGATTGAAATTGTTTAACACACTTAAAATTATTATTATTTCTATTTACTATTACTATTCTACTTTTATTTTTCATTACAGACATAACTCGTAACCTTTAACTTCAATTATTGAATTTTGTTAAATTTTTTACCGATGTACAATAGCCGACAATTGTGTTCTCTATTTCTCCCGCCGAGCATTTATCTCGTTTGACATTTGTGTTAACTAGCGTCCAGAATGTAGTTCTGAATATCTTGTTTAGTTTATTTTTGTACATAGTTTTTAATTCCATTCTTATTTGTTATTGTGTTTTGATAAAGACACGGATAATTGTCGAAATATCAACTGAATAAGTTGTGTACTGTTAACTAACGCCTAGTGTTTGTTATATATATATATACAGGCGGTGTTGCCATAGATGTCACAACAGTGATGGTTCGAATCCCGGAGAGGGAACTACCTATGTGCAGATCTAACAATGTTGGGTTGATTTTCAGACGTATATATAACCCAGTATAATGTCTCACGATATTATCCATTGGATAGGTATAGTATGAAGAGTTGTCACATACTTCAGACAACTATATAAAAATTATAACTTTGTGTGGCGGCATTCCTTGTCGAAAGACATTGAATCCTCTCTGCTATACACACAGCTGATCTGCACGAGCACCTATACATCATGTACTGCGTTACAACCCTAGATTAAACNGATCGTCGCAAGACGTGAAAGTACTTGTGCAATACAGTATGTAATATCCAGTTGTGTTGAAAATTTCTTTGACAATTATATGAACTGTGTGCAAGACTTGTATTGAGGACAATATATATATATATATATATATATATATATATAACCTTAAACAAAGCAACAACACCAATACTACCGTTGTGCTAGATCCGATCGGATACATACAATATATATATCAAGAAGAAAAAAGTAATTATCTTCAAGAATTTCAAAAATTCGCCTGGTGTTGTATAGGTATTTTAAAATTTTGTTCTCTTCATCTGAGACAAGTCCTCACATTGTGTCACAGTTTAGGATTTGATTTTCTCTTTGTTGAGATAACTATCATCATATCGTAAAAATCTTTAAAAAATATCTTAAGCTAGCTGGTTTACACTACTGTATTGATTACCGAATACATCCCAGTATTTAATTATCATTGTTATCGGTTATCGGTTAGACTCTTATAAATGACCAATCAGCTGCTGGCATAGTAAAAAATAGTACTACTATAAACAAAGCCATGCTACTTTCTCTTTGCATATAACTGTCAATATTGACAATATCCGAGTTCTTAAACGCTCTTGTGATCATGAAACACTTTCGGATTGACAAGCATTTAGAATCAGTCGACCTCATTACATGGCAGAAATACTGAAGCCTCATCAATGATGACATGTTTGCCCAAGGATCTGAAAGGGCAAATTGGTAATTTGCATACCCAAGTTAAATTAGGCGATAGAAATTTCTTATTAGACTTTAAAGTTGGGTCATCGCTTGAATATGTTACTTGGCAGACGTGCCACTTTTAGAAAATCATATTGCTGCTTAAAGTAAACTTCAGATAATTATGAAAATTCACAAAACGTTATAATGGTCGCCTATGGAAAATATTTAGTGAAGTCTGACCTTAAGCCGAAAATTGAGGGGAAATAAAATTTTTGCCAGTAAGTGACTTTTTATGTTTCAGTTGGTGAAATAAAAATTTAAAGAATTTCCCGTTTTTCAAGCCACTGTTAGACTTTTACCAAGGTCAAAGGATGTAGATACACTAAATGAGTAAGAATATATGATAGGCAAGTTACATATGCATGAAAAGATATGATTTTTACCAGAAAATGTTGAAAATGTTAAAATTAATGTTTTCATATATTACAACATATATCGCTAACTCGAATAATACAGCCTCGTATAAAATCCCAATTTTTTCAACATCATATATTTTTTAAAATTGAATTTCATTTATATTTGTAGTTTACATACTGAATGAACCTATTATACACAAATCTGAGTGTTGAAAAGCTCCAAAGCTTATTCTGAGTGCCATTTTATGTTGCGTTATGTCACAATATGAGATTTTTACTAATTTCACATCCAATTTTTACAATAAATTGCAATTTTATTCATAGTTGCTCATATTTTTCACGACAATGATGCTTTGATTTATATAACGAATTAGACTAGTGAGCTAAAACAGGAAAAATTTAGCAGCTGCCTGCAGTTTTAAAAAATTGGGATACACTTTCATACTGTCCCCATGATATGTAAAGACTGAATTTTTGATAAATTTTACACTTATTTGTATTTTGTTGGATAACAGAATATTATGGACAATATCTCTATTCACTTTCTGGATTTTGTTTTACCTTTATGTTGCACATGATAACCCTTTGGTATCAGTTATATATAATTTGAGTGAATTGTATGGACAGAATTTGACCTCAGAAACACATGCTGCCAATTGGGGAGGGGGCTTAAAATGACCAGATTTTCACCATTTGTATGACTGCTTTCTTTGTAAGAAGTATTTTAATGATAGTATAGTGCACCAACCTGCTATAAAGTATCACAAAGGTAGTCAGATGTATGTAAAACAGTAAATTAAGCTCTATTTTCCAAGTTGAACCATTATCAGAACCTTGAATTTTTCAAAGTACTGAAAACACATAAGTACCAGGCATTTGAAATATGGAATATAATTTTCTTTTTTTAAGGGGCAGAGTGCATCTTTATTTTGCGTTTTCTATTTGGATATTGATTAAGCTACATGATAAAGACCAATAATTGAACTTTTAAAACATTAAATGACCTATTAAGGTTAGACTCTACTAAACAACGGCAGTAGAATACCGAAGGAACAAGGGAAGCGAAGACCACAAAAATCGAAATCCATAGACATGACAAAAACGGCAACAGAGAAAAACAAAGACAAACAAGGACATGAGACAGCTACAATGCACAGAAATAAAAAGACGACATTAAAAACTAAGGCATTCATAGTGTGAACTTCCATGAAAACCGGGAGTGACATCAGGTGCTTTAGAAGGGTGTAAATGACCAATCAGATGCTGGCATAGTCAAAAATAGTACTTCTATAAACAAAGCCATGCTACTTTCCCTTTGCATATAGCTGTCAATATTGACAATATCCGAGTTCTTAAACGCTCTTGTGATCATGAAACACTTCCGGATTGACAAGCATTTTGATTCAGTCGGCCTGGCAAAAATACCGAAGCCTCATCAATGATGACATGTATGCCCAAGGATCTGAAAGGGCAAATTGGTAATTTGCAAACCTCAGTTAAATTAGGCGATAGAAATTTCTTATAAGACTTTAAAGTTGGGTCATCGCTTGGATATGTTACTTGGCAGACATACCACTTTTAGAAAATCATATCGCAGTATAAAGTGAACTTCAGATAATTGTGAAAATTCACAAAACGTTATAATGGCCGACTATGGAAAATATTTAGTGGAGTCTGACCTATATCACGGAAGCTTATTTCAGTACTTTAGTTTTGAATGTCGCATTTGAAGTGTTTGTGTGTGTTTATGAGTGTATAATGGTTTTGGTTTTCCGTCCTGTGGTGTCATTGCTCTTGCTTTATTGCTTTCGTATTCTACTGTCGTTGTTTTAATCTTTCCCTTAATAAGAGTAAAAAATGTGATCCTTGTTGAAGTTGAACAAAACAAACGAACCCCCATAATGCAAATCTGCGCCAATTATCCAAAAACAAACAAAATGTTAAATTTTTTAAGAGTTTTTGGTATTATATTTTATTGCATTAAAACCCTAATAAGCACAAAATTTATTTTTTCGAAATTTAAATTTCTTGATTTGATTTCTATTGCAGTGGCACATATTTTGTAATTTCAGTGCTATAGATCAACTCGATGACAAACATTAATTCGATATCCCTGTATTGGACATACCTGGTTTTTCACTGCCTCTCAGTCGTTCTTTTAACAATTTTATGATTTCACGATTTAAAAACGATTTCTGACTCTTGTCCTCTTTAGTTTCCTTTAGCTCATCCAAACTTTTTCCAAAACTTTCACCTAAACAGAAAGGCAATGCCACGATCAGACACAAAATCAGCATCCTATCCATTTTCAGCTTCACCTGTCAAGATATGAATATTTTGATCTACAAAGAAGCATATATATAGAATATGTTAAAGAGGCCCAGGTAAAAGATAGAATATAAGAATGAAAATTTTCAACTAATATTCCGAGAAATTTAACAGAATTATAATGTTCTTTACTAATAACTTCAATTTATACTTAACTGTATATGAAACACTAATTATAATTTCAAAATAAGAAATCTTGCATTTCACAACACCTTTTGTGGACCCTATATTTCTTCCCATTTTGTCCATCCGTTGAATGTGTATATTTTTTCATCACGGGTAAAGTAAAGTAAGAAACCGTGAAAATCAGACAACAAATTGAATATAATTGCATAATAATTTGTTTACAACGTCTGGTTTGTGACCATGAGCGCGTGAAGATCTTACAAAGTACTTTTAAACGTTTTTTCATCAATTTTCGCTTCAATATATCAAGTTTGATAAATAAGGATACTATCAAATTTCAGGAGCCGAAATCAAAAGATAAACAGGCAAGTGCAGGTCCAAAAAAACTGGAAAAATTGTAAAATGCAATGGCCGTGACTTTGTCCAGGCACTTAGAAATGGTGGCTTAAACCAGTTTTGAGGCGCTCCAAACATCTAATCTATAGTGTCCAGTAGAAACTGAACAGCGATTGCAATTGATAATAAAAAAAAATGTTCGTCGAACTATCGGTTTCATACTGATGTTCAATTTTCTTTGTATGTATAGTTTTATTGGAATAAAAGTAATTTTGGAGGATTTTATCGATGTGTAAACGCAGTCGACTCACTCACAAACTGAAGAAAGTCCTCCAAAATTACTTTTATTTCTTATTTCTTATAATTCCAATTATTTGCAATTTAAACAATGTTATCACTGAATTTGACATCAGTGTATATTGACATGGAGTTCTGAAATCTGAGACAAATTCAGTGCAGATTAAATCAAATTATTTAGAAGACTATAAACCGAAATACAATGTATGTATAAAACTGAAAGAGAACAAATAACCCATGGGGTCTTAAAGGAAAAAGAAAAAATCAGCTAAAACAGAACTTTGCATGAGAGAGATTTTCATCAAATTTTTTTCTTGATAAATCAAGTATTTAAGAAGGGGTTTTAAAATGACATAATCAGTGAAAAGGACGGAAAAGACACGTGGTTATCAAATATTCACTTACTCATTAATTTTTTTTATAATCAGATAATTAACATTACTGTAAGAATACCCATTAATGTACCATGAAATATACCCATTGAATTATGTCTATTAATTATTGTTTGATTTAACGGTAGAATTTTAATGACTTTGCCCATTAAATTTATTATCTTTACCATTTAAAAATTTAATACTAACTATTAAATAAAAGCTATTAACTGGAAATAATGACCATTAATTGCAACCTCCAATTTATTTATCAATAGGCAAGAATTATTAGGAAATGGTCATTACAAAAATTTATATAATAGCCATTATTTTGTTTTCTTAGATAGGAGTTAATGGGCATGAATTCTTTTCCAAATGTTTAATGGGCATTAAATGTACGATAATTAATAGCACAATTACTTTTTTTAGATATTAAATGACCAATACTGTATTTTAAAGGACATAAAATGACAACTTATTTTTTTGTTAGTCGTATTTTAATGGCCATTAAAATAACAATTCATTTTTGTCAGCCATATTTTAATGGGCACTTAAATAACAATTAACTGACTTGTGTGCTCTATTTTAGAGGTCATTAGAATAACAATTATTTTTTGTTTGAATACCATGAAAAGTAATGGGTACACAGAACAATTTAATGGCCATTAATATCTTAAATTGCAGGTTTATTAGTTTAATGGCAATATTCTGTACAAGCTGGTTTGCTACTTCAATGGCCATTATCTCTTTAATGGCACGATATTTAAAATAAATGGCATTAAGACATGTACAACCATAATTTTAACCAAACTTTAATGTACTTATGATGTTTATATTTCGTTAACAAATAAATATGCATCCACCGTATCGTCAATTTCTGCATAAATGGACCCTTTTTAGTGACCACCTGCCTACAAAAGACTCTTTAACCAACATCATGTAATCTCCATATAAAGTACAGTGCTTTTAGGGGTCATCGGTAATTGTCAACCAAATTGTTCAAAAGACACTTTTTCTGACCCTCCATCCTCCCTCAAAAAGTGTACATCAACCATGTTCAAATGCTAGGCGAAAAAATAATCACCTGGGAATCCCAGCAAAAGGTGGGATACTTTCTTGGGATCCAAGCGTACACCCCACTCATTCCCCATTGGGATCTGGCATTTTATATCGTTAGGAAATGGGTGGAATCTCAGGTGAGAATACGTTGGATTCACGATGGGATTCCAAGAAAGTATCCCACCTTTCTATGTGATCCCATGTGTGATCTGACGTAGATTCAATCTATTCCCAGATGTGATTGAACATATCATTTAGGGGGGATTCACGTTGTGAACCCCTCCCAAATAAGCCTACAACTTCCTTAACTAATACTCTGATAAACCCCCGAGACGGACATATAAAAGTATGTTGAAGTGCATGGCAATAGTCTCTGTTACTAACCCCTTTAGCTTCTCTTTTAGCATCAACGACTGTTCTCCAGCACTGCTTCAGCTGCCCCATGTCAACTTTATGTCTGCCTCTGTTTCTCTGTGCCAGGTTATACCTGGTTTCCCATCACTTCTGTTTTCCTTGCAATTGTAGGGCCAAGAAGGAGATTTCTGTGTAGTGTTTTTGTTGGGACCAAGCCATTCCCATTTCCTCACAAAGTCAATTCTTCAACGAGATGTTGGTCACTTCAATTAAAGCATGATAAAACTTAATCTTGTGGTATTGAACCTGGTTCTGTCAGATTAATTGTGTTTTCTCTTAGAATGGACAGCACACTTTGGTGACAGGGAGCCTGAACAATATAAGTTTACACGAAGAATCTTACCCACAATAATAGGTACGTGTATTCATTCACTCTGAAGTGCAGAAGAGGGAGAGAAGACATCGAACGTTTAATTGGTAATTTTATAAATCTGACATATAATACTGCGATGTAAAGTGACTGGTGTCATCATAATTTAATTTTTAAGGTAGATAAACTGTAAAACACATGGGACATTCCATTTGCACTTATTATGATATACAAATTGGATTCTTGCCAACATTCTTCTCTCTGCTTGTGACGTCATAATAAATTAAAAAAAACAATAAACATTTTGTCAGACATTGTAAAGGACTCTATAAACATACATCTACATGATTTGGCCTGTTTTTCAAAGCCTAATAACCTTCATAACAGAAAATGAATCCATATTTTTTTTTCAATAATAGAAAACTTGTTTTGAGATTTTGATTAGACGTGTCCATTGTACTACATTCTTAATGTCGGATCCAGGTGTAAGTGTAAGACGACATATGTAGTTTTGCAACATACTGAGACAGCATTATGTTTCACTATTGAAAGAGATTTGACTTTGATCATGTTAGGCAATTTTCAATATGAATTTAAGGATGAGGATTGATAGCTATTCATTTTACTAATTTAATTAAAAATAGTACCAGACAAGAAGGTAGAATATAAAAAAAAACAGGAAAAGTAAAGTTTCGTTTCCGACCCGGGTCTTTTTTTAGGAGTTCTATGTATAAAGAAAACTAAATCTGAATAAAGAAAATTATAACGTTACACACATCCAGCCTTGTAAGCTCTGTAGACAATAACAAGTTGTAATTTATCAAGGTCGATGCGGAATCAAAATCTGAAAAGGTAACAACTGTCCAAGATCCCTCTGAGGGAAAACTCACTGACTGGTGTCGTTCTTATGCAAGTTCAATAAATGATTTATACTTATCCAAACATTGCTTATGCATGTTTACATTTATCTAAAACATTCATTTTCAGCAAAATTTAGGCACTCTGTCTTACAGCGCTCATGTGGCTAACCGGAAATATCGTACTTTGTTGTTGTGAATTCCTCAAACTTTGCGATTTTCGCAGTTGACAATTTAGCACGAATAATCCCCTCTACATAAATTTCACGTTTTCCTTCAATTTAGCAAGGCCTGCATTCGAAATATTTTCCTTGCACTTATCGACTTCTAGTTTTGTATGCATAATTTCATCTTTTGGCGCTATCGTCGATTTACTTAATCTTGTTAATCATATATACGCACTTCCGTTCTTTATTATCCATTCTCGGAGGTATCTTCTGTTTGAAAACTATATTCTGATTTGCTTATTGACGCGATATCTCTAATCCGATCTTACCATATGGTAGTTACAATGTGTACACTATGTCAAGGATTCTTTTTAGTAAGTGTTGCCGAATTCGTGTAACAATATTTGCAGTGTATTGTTTTCTTATGTTTTTCTCAATAAAAATATATTTTAAATGTTTTAAGATGCCATCTTGAGAACAATGTAGAATAAACCACGTCAAAGATGTCTTCTGCTCCAACGACCAAACATATCCATAAATTTATTTTGATTTCATGCTTAACAGTTTGATGTTTCCACGAAGATAAAATTCCCACACGGAAGACAAATTCAATTATCAGCTTTCTACTGTGAGGCATGAGCAAAGCTCGCGGTTGAAGGCCTTATGGTGACTTCAAGATGACGAACAACAATAAAATCTTTATTCCATAGCTTAGTTTTCCCATGTGTTTGTAGAGACATTGTCTCATGCCGATTTACTCCATATCCCTTCATCATTCTAGCATAGACAAGTAATATTCATATCCCTTTGTAACTTTTTTAAACTTTATTCAAGGAGCAAAAATTACGCTTGTTGTTGCTATCGCTACTTTCGGGTCACACACACACACACACACACACAAATATATACACATATATTCTTTTTGTTGTAAAATGTTTTTCTTACAGGTATAAATCTTTGTATATTGAACGTCAGTGTTTGTTTTTCCTGTTTATTTATGTTTATAATTTTTTGTAAAGAAACTTATTTATTGCCCAAGATAAGAAGAACGCCCGGTAAACTACTGGCCCAAGTATTTACGACGATAATTAACTGTCAGTCAACTCCTGCTTTTCGTTGGAGACTCTTAATTGTGGTTTGAGCAGAGATTTTTCATCCATCTGTGACGAAAATTTATAGATAATGCCCCATAATTAATTTTCGAAAACATAATTACGTACTTTTTTCATCTTTGGACATGTAGTATAGGTGATTTGATTTATGACTATAATTTATCTTCTAGAATTTTGCAGATTGTGCTTTTGTATTGATGTCTGTAACGGACGGAACAGTACACAGACAGGTATGAATTTTAATGACTAAATACCGACGTAACTGTGAATTAAGTTCTCCATATGCGCATTTCGACAATTTATGTATTTTTAGTGATAATTAATAAATCAAACTGATAAAATATTCAGCCCATTTAGTTGTGCAAATGGTTTTAAAATAGGCTGGGAATACGAATATTAAATACAACAAATGCAACAACAAAAAATGAGTATTGCATTAATATTTCTTTAAATGTTCGAATGACAATTTCATTTCCATAGAGAGAATGTTCATGAATATGTCAAAAACGATATTTATGTTGTAAAAATAATGTATTTAATCTTCCTGCACTTTTTAGAAAGAAGATCAAAGGAAATACAGGTGTATTATACTGAGAGTGGGTTTTAAAAGTAAATGTGATCAGCGTAATAATATATTGTCCTTGCCAGCCAGGAAAAGTAAATGAGTATTAACTAAAATCAATTTTAAATATTTTTAACCCTGTAATCTATTACTATCATTTTACATGTAACTCGTTATTTTACTATAGCAAAATGGTGACCGTTGCAATGAAAACAGAAAAAAGGCACGTTAATTCAAAGTACTCAGAATTTAGTGAAATTTGACAGCTAGGTTGTCTAGCATGTAAAGAAAGGAATTTTGGCCTAAAAATTTATTAATTGCTAAAAGAGTGTATGAAATTGAACAGGAAGGTTGATAGATATGGAGGTTCATTTGGGAAACTTTTGTGTTTCGCTCAACGAACACGGTTATTACTTGTTATACTAACATTGATTAAAAAAATTCCTTTCTCTTCCAAATTAAAAAAATAATGAAAAAGTAAACAAAAAACACAAGTACAATCATATCTCATTGATCTCTTATGTGTAAAATGACAGTCAATTGTTCTTTCTTTCTATTTTCTTCTTTCTTTATTTCTGTGTTTCTTGTAAATGTGTTTGCACCAATAAAAGTGTGGCAGGAGCATTAGAGTTCTCTTGTAAATTATTCCCCTATAATTTCTGTGTTCAACAAAATCAATTTTCATTTCCTGTTGCTTACAGACTGAAAGGTTTGTTTTATGTTTTTAATGTATTTTCAATTTATATTTACTAAAATGAAGTTTAATTATACTTATCTATTTGGAGTTTAAAATTGTTCCAATTTTAAAGTTTGTCAAATTACCTTTCTGATGTTAATATTGGTTTATTATAGAAATTCATGAGGAAATATTTAACCTTGTCCAGATTCATACCTTTCATGAAGGTAAACGGCTAATATATTTATCACAACAGCCAAGCTGTTGACTTTCTTATTATATAGTCGTCTGGTCCATTCTTTCCTATTTGGTTTAACATGGGGTTAAAAGCTAGTACTCAAAATGGGGTAGATAACTTTTTGGCAATGAAGATTTCTTACATTCAGTAAAATGTCTAGGATTTATTTAAGATGTCACATTTCCTTTATTCATTTAACTTTACATATTTTTCATGTTTAACTAGATTATTTTTCTAGTATTTTTGTCATTTCATTATCATGATCATTTTCATTCATTATTAATTTATTTTGGTACCAAATAAATGTCATATCATTAAATCTTATTTATTTCACACCCAAATTACAACATGGTGGTTTACATTCTGTTTGAGTTTTATGGTGTTCAGTAAAGCTTGGTCTTCTTATTCATTGTCGTATTTCACCCTTGTCCCCAAAGAGTGACAAGTTGGTATCAGGCTGTTTTGTATCGTTCCCGGGTTGTGCCACTGACTAACAAGAAAGTCGAGTGTTCAAATCTCGCTCGGGTTGAATTTTTGGTCAGTCCGGCTACATTTTTGGTGCCGTGACTATTAGAAATTGCCTCTTGATAAAGTGTTAAAATGGCATATTATATACCTAAGGAAGAAATGGATGTAAGCCAGCATACAGGAACAAGTAAAATTTTTGAAGATTACAATTTAGAAAAAAAATAAAAATATTCCAAAATTTGAATCTTCCCCTTATAGCCCAAGAAAAACTAAAAGGTCACCTACAGATAAATATTATTTTACATTGTCAGAAACACTTGATAGGTCACCCAGAGTAACTAGGACTCCTGAATATAAATATTCCAGACATGATGTAGGGCTAAGATCTAAAATTCCAATGAAAAGAAATGTTGATTTTACATCAAGTTAAGATATTTATGATGATGCTGATATCAAAACCCCAAAAGTTAAACATTTTGATAGAAAAGGATATGATTATAGGTACAGTACTTCCGATGATAATCAGCTTGGCAGTAGACATTCTAAGAATGTACACAAAACTTTCAGTCATTATAGTACTCCTAATTCTGATTTAGGAAGAAACAGAGATAGTTCGATAAAATCACCAAATCAGTATAGATCTTTACATGAAAAGCAAAACATAACTAGAAAAGAAAAAGAACCACAAACATTTGATGGTGTAAGCATAGACTGGCAAGACTATATAGTTCATTTTCAACAGGTCTCAGAATGGAATGAATGGAATGACTTAAAAAGCTAAACAAATTGTTATGAGTTTAAGAGGTTCAGCTCAAAAAATACTTAGTACATTAAGTAAATATGACCTTCAAAATTATGAAAAAGTCAGCGATTGTTTAGCTCATAGATTTAACCCAAAAGCGCGTGAGGCTGCGTACTTCAATTTCAGCGAGCAAAAACATAAGACTCTGCTGTATCATATGCTATTGAATATGAAGCTTTCACCAATCCCCAAAATCATAAAAGAAAGCCTAGCTTAAATGATCCTGAAACTACTGTTCCTATTAAAACAATTAAAGAAAAAGAAACAGAGAGTAGAAATTCACAATAAGAGACATCAATTTTGAATAAAGTAGCTAAGCTACTAGATGAAAAATTAAGTACAATTACTTACAATGAAAGTCGAATTACCAGACCTTCAGTAGGGAATCAAATAGAAACTTTAGAGGTATTTCAAGATTTAATGGCAGAGGAAATGGACGATATTTCAGAAATAGAAATTACAGACCAGATTTAAAATGTTATAAATGTAATGAAATCGGGCATTTTCAATTTGACTGTCCAACAAATCAGCAGGGAAACGACCACCAGCTGGGTTAGGGGCCAATAATTCAGCTCTCAAAAGCAAAAGTAGGCCAAGACAAAATACCAGTCCTAATTTTTCAAAACAATCTGAAAATTTTAAAATTAACACAGTTAACCAGACATGCCTTTTTCTTCATTGCCAGGTTAATCAAGTCTATACAAAGTTCCTTATTGATACTGGTTCACCTGTATCTTTAATATCATATAAAACTTTTGATAAATTAAAATTAAATCAAGAGTTAGGCAAACTAGGTAGCACATTTACAACTGCAAATGGCAATAAACTTCAAGTTAAAGGCAAATGTTTTGTAAATGTTCAGATAGGCTCATTTTCTTTAGAACAAGAAATGATTATAGCTGACATAAAAGAATCCTCTGGTATACTAGGAATGGATTTCTTAATAAACAATGAAATTGATATTCAAATAAAAAGTCAAACTTTAAGAATATATGACCAGAATATCCCTTTACACAAAGAAAAGAGTTCTCTAGAATACAAATTAGTTCAAAAGTTTCAATTCCACCATTAACTGAAAAGATCATAGAGGGACAACAAATTGATCAATTACAAAATAGAGTAGGCATTATTGAACCACTGGACTGGGTAAAATCAAAAGGCCTTATTGTTGCCAAGAGTCTTGTAGATACAGAAAACAAAATTTATGTAGTTGTAATGAATCTTAATTCAACACTCGTTAAATTGAAACAAGGGGAAAACATAGCAAATCTGACCATCATTGATGATTTTTTTTGTGATAAAGTTCAGGATTGTCAGTCAAAGTTCAAAGACACTGACCAAAATAATCAGATTAATACTATTTCAAAAATAAATGATTTACCAGAACATTTAAAACCATTACTTAAAAATGTATCCCCAAAAGTAACAAACGAAGAGAAAGAAATGTTTACTTCCCTTTTACATGAGTACAAAGATATTTTTGTGGGTCCTGATGGTGTTTTGGTCGAACTGACAAAGCGACACATTTTATAAATACAGGTGATTCGAAACCAATCAAAATTCCATTACGGAGAACAGCAATTAAACAAAGAGAAATTATTGAAAAAGAATTACAAAAACTTCTACACTTGAAATTAATAGAACCGAGCAATAGTCCTTGGGCAGCCCCTGTTTGTATTATCAAAAACAGAAAACTAAACCAAAAAACCATTAAAGATGCATACCCCTTACCACGCATTGATGATACTTTAGATACACTTAATGGGGCTAAATGTTTCAATTGTGTTGATTTAGCTGGGATGGAAACGGGATGGAACATTTAGGTTTTGTGTCGATTTCAGAAAACTAAACCGAAAAACCATTAAAGATGCATACCCCTTACCAAGCATTGATGATACTTTAGATACACTTAATGGGGCTAAATGGTTCAATATTGTTGATTTAGCCAGTGGTTATTGGCAGGTCAAGGTCGCAGACCAAGATAAACATAAAACTGCATTTGCAACACATAAAGGATTGTACCAATTTACTGTCATGCCAATGGGTGCTTGCAATTCCCCAGCTACTTTCAGTAGACTCATGAGTAATGTTCTTGGGAATCTCCAGTGGCACAAATGCCTTTGCTATCTTGATGATGTGATAATTTTTGGAAAAAATTTTAATTCAGCCCTTGACAATTTACAAGCTGTTTTTTAAATGTTTCAAAGAAGCTAATCTGAAACTCAAACCAAGCAAATGCGCCTTTTTTCAAACAGAAGTAAAGTATCTGGGACACATTGTTTCAGAATCAGGCATTAAATGTGATCCTGAAAAACTGCAAGCTGTCAAAAACTGGCATACTCCGTCCAATGTCAAAGAACTTCAAAGTTTCTTGGGTTTTGCGGGATATCATCGTCGTTTTATCCCATCATTTTCAACAATTGCACATCCACTTACTCAATTAACACAAAAGAACAAACCTTTCAAATGGGACAATTCTTGTAAAATAGCCTTTCAAGAATTAAAAGAAAAATTAATTACTGCTTCAGTATTGGCTTTTCCGACGTCCAAAGGTACCTTCATACTAGACACAGACGCGTCACAAACCGGAGTCGGTGCAGTGTTATCTCAGATAAAAAAAAATGGAGAGGAATGTGTAATTGCGTATTCGAGTCGAACATTAAATAGAGCTCAGCGACAGTACTGTACAACGAAACGAGAACTTCTGGCAGTTGTCATTTTCTTATGCCAGTTCCGACATTACCTGTATGGTCAAAGATTTATATGTCGAACCGATCATGCGGCGCTGAAATGGTTAAAAAACTTTAAGAATCCCGAAGGAATTATTGCGCAATGGATATCCATAATCGATACATACGATATTGATATTCAACACCGAAAAGGTTATTTACATCGAAACGCCGATTGTTTATCCCGAAAACCAAACAAAAAATGTAAACGCGAAAATTGTCCTGATGCACCGAAATGACACCGGAAGCCGAATTCTTCGAAACCACTGACACTAAGTTTTCTTCTGTCACAAATACAACACAAAATGACAAAGACAGTGATGCTATCAGGGAGTGTCATGCACCCCAATTCAGTATCAGACCAGTCAATGTCAAAAACAATGATTTTTCTTTTAATGAAAATATACCAACAAACTGGAAAAAATCAACAGTTACAAGAAATGAAAGAAAATGACCAAGATATTTCTTTTATTTTACAACTTAAATATACAAATGAAAATAAACCATCAAAGTCAAATATTGAAGGGAAATCACAAGAAAAAAAGTTCTTTTTGGACTTTGGGTATCATTAGTACTAAATGATGGCGTTTTATACAAATTTTCAACTGGTAGCCCCAAAAGAAATTAGAAAGTTCATTTTTCAAGAACTGCACTGTGGTAAATCCTCTTCTCATTTTGGAAGAGACAGAACATTAGAAATAATAAAACGAAAGTTTTATTGGCCTAACATGTCAGATTCTATAAGAAGATGGTGTCAAAATTGTGACTTCTGTGCAAAACGAAAGCCTGGTCCTGGGAAAGGAAAGTCACCTTCAAAAACAAGTAAACCCAGTGCCCCTTTAGATCGTATTGCTATAGATATATTATGGGTCCTCTTCCTCTTACTAGGAATTGCAATGAGTATATCATGGTATTAGAAGATTATTTTACAAAATGGACAGAGGCATATGCATTGTCAAACCATAAAGCTATCACAGTAGCAGACAAACTTGTTTCAGAATTCATTTGTAAATTTGGTTGTCCATATCAAATTCATAGAGATCAGGGACGAGAGTTTGAATCTGATTTATTTACTGCATTTTGTAACAAACTTGGTATAGATAAAACAAGAACTTGCCCTTACCGTCCACAGTCAGATGGTCTAGTCGAACGCACCAATAGAACACTACAAGACATAGTATCTTTATTTGTAAATGAACAAAGAGATGACTGGGATGACTATTTACGTTTTGTTACAATGTCTTACCGATCTACACAGCATGAAAGTACAAAATGTACACCAAATTTGTTAATGTTAGGACATGAAATCTGATGTCCAATTGATATAATGCTTCCACTTCCACAAAAAGAGAATCCGTCATGTGAAATTGCATACGTAGAATGGATACAAGAAGCATTTAAAACAGCATTTGAAACCGCACACAAACAATTAGAAATAAGTGCTTCAAGACAAAAAGAAACATATGACAAAAACTTGAAAATTAGATCATTTTCTGAAAATGATTGAGTTTGGAGATGGTACCCTCCAGAAGCAAATTAAAAACTTATACAAAATACAAAAATAATGAGAAATCAAAACCTGTAATTGTACATGTAGATCACCTGAAACCATATTTATGTGATACGGAACCTTTGAATTGGAGAAAATCAATAGAAAAAACACATATTAGTGATAATTTGTCCGAAAACGTCCCGTTAGATTCTAACAGTGAAAATTCACAGACAGCAGACACAGAAAACAAAGTTGAAGCTCCACATGTAAAAACTAGATATGGTCGTACAGTAAAACCGAAAATTGTTTTTTTCTCCATAGTGAATTGAAAACAAACTAAAACACTGCTATTTTTGATGTTGTAAAAGGGCCCGTACA
>MJUU01025015.1:0-19434 GCA_002080025.1 Modiolus philippinarum
AAATATATATATTATCCTTAAGGCCAAAGAAAAATTTATCCAAATAGACATATATAATCATTACAAGAATGGTCTAAGAATTTAACCCCATGTCGAATAGTATCTTTTATGAAAACTGACAATCCTCCAGATCTTTTGCCAGTATGCTTTAACTTGGGTCTTATTTGATGAACAGGGCGAGGATACTTTTAATCTCAGACTATTCTCTATATCACAATGAGTTTTTTGTCGACAGAAATTGTCATAACCTATTAAATTGTTTTGTAAATTCTGGCTGTTGGAATTTGTTTATGCCTTTACATTTATAACCATTTATGTTCCAGGTTTTCTTCTATTATAACACATTATAATGAATATCCAAATTTATATAAGAATCAGGAATGAAACCAGACATAATAAACAATACTTACAGGATAACATATAATAAATGTGTTTACAAAGTCAATCTTCTAGTAGAGTTGTGTATACTAAATGTAAAACTATAATCTACACATGCATATATATATATACCAAACTTGATGTAATACTATGGTCTATAATAAAATGTTCTACCATACCTATCAACCCTTTGATCACTTCTATAATACCTGTGATAATATGGTCTGTTTTGTTGGTTGTAGTTGTCTCTATACCTATATGTTTTATACCTATAGTGTACATTCTCATTGTTTACTCTTAAAGCTAATTATTTTCTTATAGCATGCTTGATGTTGCTAACAAATACCTTTGTACCTTCATCATTCAAATGAACGGAATCATACATAAATTTTCTGTTTGGTACACCATGTATACTAAGTGAGGAATTGTCACAAAATGTGACATAATCATACTGCAATAATTTGCTTTGTAAAATAATATTGACCCTATGCATCTTATCATTGAGCACATCTGAGTCTGCTCTTGCTATTCCAAGAGATATAACAACCTTTAAATTTGGCCATTTTTCTTTTAATTTGAGTAAAAATAGTTGAACCTGTTCACTGATATTTTCAGGAGTATCATTCTTTACATCATTGGTGAAAAGGTGCAAAAATAAACAATCTATGCTAACATCTAAGGAATCAGTGAATTTTTTTGTATCTTCAATATAATAACACACTTCCTTTACAACCTTGCACAAAATTTTCAACCCTTACTTTCTTTAAATGAGAATTGCCAATTAGCAGTACATTTTTTTTCTTTCATTTGTTTTTTAGCATCAACCTTCTTATTTTGCTCACTAACTCTTGGGTTTGTGTGTTGTTCTTTTGTAACCCTTTCTTTATTGTGAGAAGCAGATTTACTAGCAACACTAGCTTGAGTTTCTTATTTTGTAGGGGATTTTTTTTAAACAGATTTAGCATTATCTTTTGAATCTACATTGTTAATACAACAATCATTTAAATCTACATTAACATTTGTAATATCATGGTTGTTAAAACACAATTTATTTAAATCAGGATGGTCATTTTCATCGGATAAAGCTTCAAATCGGACACGTGTATTGTGGTGTTGTGTTCATCTTAATATTTTGTACAATGTCACTAATATTTGTAATCTGTTCCTTCATTTCATCTTGTACATGCTGAACCAAGTTTGTTATCTGTTGTTTCATATCAATGTTGTCATTTTGGACCTGATCCAGTTGATTTTTCACACTGGAGTTTTCTTGCACGTTTGCCATTTGCTGCTTTATATCAATATAGTGTTTTTGCAGTTCATCAAATTGTTGTCTCAAATTTGACTCTCCTTGTATTTGTTGAACGATGCCTGTCATTTGATGTTTCATATCAACATAGTTTTTTTGTAATTGATCTAGTTGATTTTTCAAACTTGACTCTTCCCTATTGATATTACTTAATGATTGTAAAATTGTTTTCTCAAATCTTTCAGCCACTGTTTCAATAACAGTCGAGTATCCATCCAACGTTGGGTTTACTGGTGGAACTATCTGCTTTCTTGGATTCACCTTTTCTAAGAACTTTGTTGGAACGTCAACACATTTTTCACATGTGTACTTCTTCCTTGTGTTAACAAGATTAAATAATTGGTATGCGGGTAGACGTGTGCAGTTATAATGTACTCGTCCTGCACATGTATTACAGAATAACATGTCATCATTGTCCTTGTCTGAGTATTGTAATATACAGGTTTTAGACAGTTCTATTTTAATATTGTCATTGGTAGTTGTGTTGATATTACAAACCGTATTTTCTAAATTTTCTGACTGCGTATGTGGGTTATGTTGAGTATTAATTATGGTGAGACTTGTATCTTGCTCCCCTTCTAAAGATATATTTAGATCGACAGTTTTGAGAAATGTTTCTGAAGTATCCAACAATTTATTATCAACTTCAATACATGTATTTGCCTCAAAATATTCCGAACACGTGGACTTGGAATCTTCATCATCGTTGTTTTGATCTAATTGTTACTGTATTAAGATTGGGGTTCTGACAAATTGCACATGAATGCCCATAGTCTTTCAGTGGCCTTATATGCCCAAGATTGTCATATAGCAGAATGGTTTTACAATTAAAGTTAAAAGCGCTTAGGAAATCAATCGCACTTTCAATGTCACTGAAACCTTTATAAACTTGACCAGGAAAAGTGTGTATACTACTTTCACAATAGCTCCAACTTGTAAAAATTCCCACTGATCGGCCCTTAGCAACTGAATAAAAGTTTTTACGCTGTCTTTTTTTGCGGGTCGTTTTTACTGATGGCGATCGAGACATGGCTAGATCCCCACGTGGTGTAAACAAGACATGACGACGTAATTACTATATTTACAGGTGACGGTACTTAATTTAACTGTTACATTATCGTTGCATTTCATGTTGTTGTGTCTGGTAACAACCTTTCTCTCATATTAATTCGTGTTAAACCTTCATAATATTCATTTTTTCGGCAGCTTGGAGCCGCCATACCGGAAGGATCCAGATATAATTATGGAACACTTATTCCGTGTATTACAGCAATTCAACTGTATTCTTCCGTGAATATACCGGAACTCCATGTATAATATTACAGAGACACACGTTATATTTGTGTTTATTTATGCAAATTATTGTGTATTTAAATATGTTGATATTCTACTCATAACTACGGTAGCATATGTGGACTATAAATTCTCATTATTTTGGACACACAACTTATGATTGTTAATTATTGCATTTTTCAGGTTTTTACCAATTGTTCATCGGTTAATTAAAGTATCACGCCACACTGTGTTTCTTCCTGTTTTATTTTTATTTTAATTGGGCCAACGAACTAGGTTAAGCTCGCTGAGTCCGGCTCAGTACAGTAACAAATCATAAAGAAGTGCATTCTTTCAATCATAATTTACATGTACTCACTGTATAAATTGTAAATCAATTTTATAACCACATCTTTTCCTTGGTTACAAACTCAAGTTGAAAAAAAATCAGGAGGTCAGGAAAACGTCTAATTCTTGTCGAAAATGTTCTGGACGAATACTATGATGTATAATGCAGGGCAAGCTAACATTGGTTTGTCTAGCAGCATATGTTTTAAAGTAGAAATTTGGCAATTTCTGACCTGAATGAGTTGAATTACTTCCCCTATGTACCTAAATTGAACTGAATCTTGAAAATGAACAGTAGTCCTAAATAATCGTCATTAGCTTGCCCTTCCTTAGATATTAAATGATACATCCAAGCAATTTTGAAACATATAAGTCCTTTTTAGACCTCCTGATTTTTTTTGAAAATTTAGTGTTTACCGAGTGAAAAGATTCGCCTATAAAATAAAAAAAAATCAGCTTTATTTACAATTTTCTCAGTGTGTACGTGAAGATTATGTTTGAAAGAGCGCATTCCGCAATAATATTTCACTACATTTTTTGCAGCTTGAGAAATACAGACAAATGTTTTATGTTTACTAGTGTCATAATTTTTTACTTTAGTGGAACCTTGAACTTTTCAATTAAATGCTGTTTAGATGGGTCTTTGCTGATGTTAGTCATATATATAAAGTCCAATATAAGACAAGATACGTTAGACTTACTACATACACTTGACAAGTATCATACCTAGTTAAGGTGTTGTATTGTCAGTAAACTATATAATACTGCGTATTCTCGTAAAATTAATTTAAAAAAAGAGTCATTTATATGATATCATTATAAACTAGTTTCATATAAAGATGAAGATTCTGATACTCCAAATGACGCAAAGGTTTTCTTCGAAGCTGTAAAGAGCTTATCATACGTGCAAAAATCAGTTTTAGAGAGACCATAATATTGAAATTTGTCAACAACAAAAATAAATAAATAAATAAATAAATAAGAATAAAAAGAAAAAGAAAAAAAATCAGAACCACTAAATAATCGAAATAGGTTTCTAAACAATCTGTTCTGTTGCAATTTTTCATTTGATCGTTTGATGTAAGAGACTCAGTAGCCAGAGGATGATTTGTCATAGCTTTTCAAGTGTTCTTCACCAGAACCCCTTTTCTCAATTCTGTATCAAATAAGACAGCAGTTTTAGTAATAAAATATTTGAATGTATGTTTGTACAAGTCTATTATAAATTGTACTAGGGACCAAGTTCGACATAAAATGACAATTTTCGAAAATGCACATCCAACGATCTTTTTTTTTCAATTTCCTGTGTGACCAAATATTAAACTAGGTTCCCTTGGCGGATCTCATCGAAAAGGTTAGTGTTTGTTTTAGGAATTTAAGTGAAAAAATATAATTTAAAAAGACACCCAAAAATAGATGTTTTTGGAGTTAAGAAAACGAAAATATTATTTATTGCGAGCTAAGAAACGGTACCTCGTCTTCATTTTCATTTCTGGTTAAACAATCCGATAAAAAGAATAAATGCCATAATTGAAGCATCTGAATTCTTTGAAAATACCAAAAGAACAAAACCAATACTTTACAGCAATAATACTGGAAATGCAATTTAAAAATAGTTCAAATCGATTCGATACATGTGAAAAAAATATCAATGGAGTTGGTACATTTTTTATTGAAAATATCTTTTTTTTTAAGTTAAAAAACGAACAAACAAACAAAATATAATTAAGGAAAAAACATAAAAATTAAAGGTAAACATAAAATTCCCTTAAAAAATTATCATAGTATAAAATATATGTTATGCAACAGCCACAAATTAGCATTAATGAACAAAGTTCAAATGGTAAAGTAGGCCATATTGAAAGTTAAAAATAAAACAAAATTGTCTCTCTTTTCCCCCTTTGATGTTTTAATTTTTTTTTTGTAATTTGCACAATTATGTGCTAGATTTGCCTTTTACTCAGTCACAATCATAAGAAATCTTTACTTCATACCTGACAGTTTTCTTTGATTCTAAGACTAAAGAATGTAAGAATATAGAAACTTGTTTTGAAACATAACTTTCACTTCAGTAGTGTTGATGTCATAAAGAAGGAGCAAACAATTCACACAATTCAGCCTTAGGGGAAATAAAGAAAACCTACATGATTTAAAAAAAATATGTCTTACAAATTTCTCGGCAATATCACAGGCTCTTGCATCCGAAAACCGAAATGTCAGTAGTAAGCAGAATTTTGTCTTCTACTAATTTTTTCGACTAATCAAATCAAATTAATTTATCAATCTAAAACGGGCTTATACAGCAGACATTTGCCAAATAACTCAAAACTTTGCAATATAGCTCAAAATCATAAAAAAAGTTTGTGTGGCGCTAATACGATTCTGTAGTTCTTTGCTAAAGAATTCGAATTAAATCTAAATTTGTTCTTACCTTATTGTTTTAGCTGCGAGTTAAAATTTATACAATGAAATGAAGGGCTACGCCGAGCGCAGCATGATACGACCGTATTATATCGATCACTGAAATTTGAACAAGGGTTGTTTAAAAGTGAATGTGGACACAGTTAAGAGCTTGAAACAGTAACTAGATGGACACAATAAGGAGTTTCCATCACAGTCCGGGCTTGACTAGGGCTGCTATTTTGTGGCCCAAGGTATGATTCAAGCCACTTTTTTTGCAGCCAGAGGCTTGACTCTGGGCGGCTATTTTGCCGCTGATATTTCCAAAATCTATAAAATATATTCAATCGATGAGATTTTAATCCAAAATGATAGTAATCTTAATATTATCTGTTGATTTTAATAAAAAAAAATAACATTTGACATATTAATTCAACTCAATTTTTTTTGTCTCAGGCCGCTTTTTTGTCGTCCAAGGTTTGACTCGGGCTTCTATTTTGCGGTCTAAGGCATGACGATCGAATGTTGCTTCTAAAGAATAAGATCTTTTGTTTTTGACGGAAAATAAGTAATGCTGAGAATATTTTACACCAATTTGAGGAATTTTGAGTATCATGAATTTTTTTCCCGTGGGTTTACGTCAAACTAAAGTAATTAACTTATATTCTATTTTAAGTAACAATATAACTCAAATATCATTATTTCTTGATATTAGTCCCCGGACCGAATAGCGTATCTGCCCTAGAAAATGAGTTCGCTGTACTCATCGGTATAACAGCAATTTCTTTTATTGCAACAGAAATTCATACATTCCTAGTATATGAAACCATCAGGTGATTTTCCGATTTCCGTGCAAAGGTGTCGAAAGCGCCATTTTAAAATTGGCGCCCATGATTTCAAAAAATTTACCTTACAGTTGAAAACTCTATATAATTTAAACAGAAACAGAAATCATGTTCTTATAACATGTTATACGTTTGAGGAAAGGATTCACCTATACACAAGTACCGTATTTTTGTGTCTATGGCAACCGGAAGTGAGCTCGTTACGCGTTTTAAGCTCTTTCAAAGCAACCAAACCAAAATCTGGTATTGTTTTTAACTTTTTAATGCAACGCAAGTTAATAAAAGCGACTGTATTAGCAAATTATACAAAACAAACATTAAACAAACTAAAACAAAGCAAAAAACCTGATTTAAATCCGTAAAACCAAAGACGAGATACAAAAACAAAGAGAGCTATATACATGGTAAAAAAAGGCCTGTCATCTAATGCATGACCTCTCTGGCATGATTATATCTACTTGAATGTTACATTTAATCCGAATCAGTCTATATGGTAAAAGGGATCCCATCCCAAGTCAGGGTGACAGTCCACAAGGGAGATAATAAATTATATATTTATATTTTTAAAATAAAGATAATAAAAAACCCCATAAAATATTGATAACATACATAAAGGTATTTACAAAATTATGGAAACCTATGTACATATGTATAAAATAACAATATGATCGCAATAAATCATTATTTACATAACCAACAACCCGTCACTGTAAAACATTAACCATGCTAGTTTGGATCATTTTCATTGCCTGATTTTCTATCAGATGGACAATTGTTTTGGTAAATGTTCTGACAATTCTCGCCACCTTCACACAAACAAGCTGCAGGTCCACGTAATTCAGCTGCTTTACAGAACACAGAAGTGCATAATTTTAGGATTTGAAACCAGTCTTGACCATTTTCTTGGTTTGTTTAGGCATTGGTTCAAGCGTCGTAAGTACAGTAACCATTATCACTTTTTGTCCACCCTCAACCATATGGATTTGATATTGCAGGATTTGGCTGCAATGAAGATAGTCAAATTAAAGCTAGGTATTATTCTCGTTTGAAGAGCTGCAAAAGAGCCTTCTGGGTTTGGGTAAAGCTCAATCTGTGACCCCTTTTTGCAAATAGTTTATACTGCATTTTGTTTTCAACTTGCACTTGTTGGAGATCCGTTGTAAATGCGCAGGACATGCTGTTCTAAATTATCTGTGATCTCATCGAAGGGCAGTGTAGAGGGCTTGGGCGAGAGAATAAATATTTTGATTTGAACAGTTCCCAAGATCTGACAATTCCTTATTTTACAAGGCAACTTGTTGAATCGCAACCAGTAATAGCATCGGAGGCAGGCAGAGTTTTACACAAGTTTAGTTCAAGAATACCTGCAATTGATATGGGCTTGTAACCTCGTCCACCTTTAGACAAATGCAACCAAATCTAAACACCAAGATAAAACGAAAACAAGACAAGGAGAGCGAGAACATCAGTGTCAGGAGAATGAGAAATAATGCGTTAAAATGTAGATGATGCAGCAGCTGAGGCATAAAATATCATTCGTGTACCCCTTTCTTCACTATTACTGCTAGACAAAACTATGCCGTGGCCTCAAAAAGAACTCTAATTTTGACATTTATTCGGTTAACAACCCTGTGCTTGGAATACGACAGTGGAAATTAGCGCTTCCATTGCTGTATTTGCCATGAATATGACGCTATGGCAACTACTACTAGTCTTTGCATTGAATGTGACTCTATCCCCATAATGACTTTTTAGCTGTTCTTTTAGTCGATGGGATGGATAACCTGGACTATCGACACCATCCTAATGGAAATATTGTTTATATTTATCAAGAAGCGTTTGAAGTTCAAGCACCTCGCGTTCATGGAATAATGGTTCATCAATTTTAGAATCTAATTTGTAAAACACTACTTGGTATAGATCGACTCTGGAGATATTTGTCACAAGATTTAGATTTGATTTTTCTCTCGGATACATATGCTTGGTGACATTTGCTATGGTACTGAGCACCAACAGCAACCAAATCAGATACATCTGATAAGGACCCAATCGCCGTATCATTCAGCACTTGCACATACGTTTTTCAAAGCAACTGGTTTGTAGCTTTTCGTATGGGTCTCTTTTTCTAGCCATTATGCCGGAAAAGGTACTGAATAAAATCATAGACTTCCAGTCAAAGTTTGCAGCAGAAGATCGAGTAGAAGGACCATCAAGTGTATTTAGCTTTTGTGCAAGCGGGCCCAATGACGATACACTGCTGGTACATTTTGATTTGAACTTTTTCAATTGTTTGGTAAAAATTTTATAGCATAAATTGTTACTTGAAGTTCTTCGTAAGGCACACTTGGTTTTTCAATGCTACTTCTCAGTTCCCTGTCGAATGAATCATGTTGAACTCTGTCGATTCTGTCATTAGCTAATTGCAGTACAGTTGAAATGCCCTGCTTTGTACAAACGATTGTACTTCCTCGACGGGCAGATCCCTTGATGCAACATAATCCCCAATTTGATACAACACGTCACATCTTTGTCGATGGTTGCAAGAGTTTACATTTAACCACTTTTATGATTGAGGAATCCATTACTTCGAAAAGTTTTGTTAGGGGTATATAAAAAGTCACTGAAACAAATAATCAGATCAAAACAAAACAGAACAGGATTAGCAATTACAACAAACGAATGAAAAAAGGAGGAAAATGAGTTGCTTCGACTTAATAAAATTAAGGTTAAACAGAACCTAGCAAAATGAGCTACTTCGGCTCAAACTGCAAACTACATTGTCATTGAGAAATTACAAACAAAAGATAATGTCAATCAATCAATTAATGCAAAAATATATTTCGATCAGCATTTAATTGAATAAGATGCGACATAGTTCCAAAAATTAATTCTACACCATGTATGGCCATTTAACTCCCATACGATCTGTAACCTTCTGGAAGACCTATGACCCAACCCCATCTTCCTTGGCTCTCCTGAGCTGGCACATCCCGTCTATTCGGGCATGGTTGCTTATTTTATTTAGAGCTTACTAAGCAACATTTGGGAGACTACAAAATTGTAGCTGACCGTAGACCCTTTTCTGAATTTAACAAAAAAGCAGCTTCAACCAATTTGCCATAGTAATTCAAAACAAAACTACTCTTTATGTAAATAAATATTAAAATATATATTCACAGAAGTGCTTAAGACCGATATAAAACTGTTTAATGTTTGAATAAGATCAGATTTAAAATGTTCAACGAATTAAATGTGACGAAAAACAAACAAATCTAGTCTCCTGAATCACGTATGGACATCAGACGCAAGGACGAAAATCTGTTGTATCTCGATAGGAATGCCTCTAAATAAGATGATAAAAGTTGAAATGACAGGAAAACGATAACATAAAGATGAGTAAATCATTTCATTGATAAAATTATCAATCATCAATGAAACTGAAATAGACGATTCAATGCTATGATGAGACTTGATTTTTGTGTATGCTGCTATAAATGGAATATTTGTATTTCTGGTGAAATATACATCAATTTCAACAGAAATATGACGAATCAAAATGAAAATCATCATAATAGAGTATTTAAATAGATATACTCTATTACTTAATATTCCAATGCCCAAAAGTCTTCAAAGAACACTTTCGGAGACAAAAAATCGATTTTTATCGATATTTATGTCGACACTTAAATTTTGGCTTATCAGATTATCAAATGTGATTAACTTATTACATTTCAAATGTTTAAAACATTTTATACTGACCTAAACCACAAAATATTCAAGACTTAGAAAATAATGCGGAAAAAATGACGTCATCACTTCACCAGCCAATAGAATCTTCCTGCACGGGAAATCGTTAAATCACCTGATGGAATGTTAAAATATAAGATATAAGTATTTTTGTATGCGAATACCTAAAAAAATTGCTGTTATACCTTTGAGTACAGCGAACCATTTTTCAAAATCTTCGGTCCGGGGACTATCGTACATGTTGAATCGTAATTAGTTCGAAAAGTTATTATCTAACATTCTTTGTATTAAGTTGCTACATGGATTGTTTAATTAGGTTATTTTGTTGACCAGTAATAGGCAATGAAGGGATATGGAGTCAAAGCAAACGAGACAATATCTCCAAAAATACGTGGGAAAAACAAGCAATGGAACAACGCTTTTATTGTTGTTCTTCATCTTGAAGTCACCATGAGGCCTTCAACAATGAAGCTATGCTCATACCTCATAGTAAGTTCAAGACAGTAAGACTTACTACAGGCATATTACTTATATATTAAAAGGCCTGTTCTACTCGTCTACTGTTAAAGGTGTGTTCGATTGTTTGTATGCACATGTTGCAATAATCAGAGCGTTTGGAAAGGACTATCTTTATTCCTGCTTTTGTATATATATTTTGCTTTGGTCATGTATGATTTTCTGGGACAACTTTGTCTGGGTTATTATTGATATTGTTGATTTAAGTTGTGGTTTGTTGGTAATCAACTTCTGCTGTTATTTTGTGATTAACCTGTTTAAAAAAATGACTTTTTTTAAAACAAAACAAAATTTTTATTGCACTATAATGCTGTTAACAGACATTTATAGGGTACAGCGATCCCCTATAAATTGTAATATAATGTGTGGTTTATAGAACAATAATACTACATTAACATTATCGTAACAATTTATATATTTATGAGATAGAAAATCATTTTTTATGTGTAAATGTTACTTTTTGAAAAATAATTCTGTTTTCTTTAGAAAGTAATCAGCTTTTAATGTTTTAAAATCGAAATCGTCACATCTTTTTAAAAATTCTTTTTTAAATAAATAGAAAACATCTAATTCTTTTGTTTTCTTTTCCGACATATAGAAAGATTTATGGATACTGAACAATATTAGTGTAAAGATTAAGTTCAATCCATTATAATTTTCTTCATTTATCTTGTAACCAAATACAATTGTTTTCAAATTAATGACATGATTATCTATTTTAATGTTACTGAATAAAAGTTTCATTTTTTCCCAGAATATATTTAAATATTTGCAATGTATGAAAAAGTGTTCATAATTTTCTACCTCATTACATAAAGTACATAGCGCAGGGTTAGATAACCGCCATATTGCCAATAGCTGTTTACAAGATAAAATATAATGCAACAGCTTCCATTCAAACATCTTTAATTTATACAAATGCCATAAGTAATGTACATATTTATTAGATGATAAATCTGGCAATAAGTATTTTTTTCCTTGTTTATCACATATTTGGATTTCTGAACTTGTTTTAATTTTAGTTTTAATCGAGTCTTGATGCTTGAGTTTAGGTAGCCAATCTTTTGGTATAGCTTTTATTAAATTTAGAATATTCTGAAAACCAGTTACTTTTTGAAGATAAACGACTTAGTAAAATATTTTGTGAAATATCCCCTCTGGACATTAAGTAAATCATTAATATAGATAATATCATCTTTTATCCAGTTGTTGTAAATTAAACTATTCCCCTGAAATTTTATGAATTTGTTTCCCCAAATTATTTCCTTCCTAATTTCTCTACTTACTGGGTTATTTTTTTTGGATTCCAATTTATATTTCATCCATACATCAACAATTTTTTTTGTAGAATTCTGGCATAGCTGTAATGAAATTATCAATGTTGTGAATATTATCTATATTCATTACAAACAGCATGAAATCTTTTCCAAACTTGTCGAAATAAAATTTTGGAATAACTTTCCAGCTAGGTAGCTTGTCATCAAACTCTGTTAATCTTCTCTACCAATTAACATATATGGTATCTATAAATATATCTATATTAATCATTTTCAAACCCCCTTCATCGTATTTTGAACATAGGACAATCCGTTTCACTTTTTCTTGTTTTTCATCCCCAAAAAAGTTAAACACCAATTTTTTAAATTTAGAAATGTACTCCTTATTTATACTAGTGACTGATGCTAAATACGTGATATTTGGAATTATCAAAGATTTGGCAACAGTTATTTTTCCCATCATAGTAAGATTTTTCTTATTCCAATCGCGTACAATTTTCTCTGCTTTGGCATATTGGTTGTTAAAGTTTAATCTCGCACATTCCCCTTTATCATGACCAAAATAAACCCCAAGACATTTTACCACTCCCTCTGTCCAGTTTATATTTTCAACTTTTTCTTTACAGTGTTTTTGTCGTCCCAGCCAAAATCCCTCGGTTTTATTTCTATTGAGTACTAAACCTGATAACGATCCAAAAGTTTCAATTAAATTTAATGCCGAACTTATTTCTTGTTTTGATTGGACAAAAATAGTTGTGTCATCTGCAAGCTGACTTAATTTAAGACCAAGAGTTTTTCCATCTAATTTTATTTGAATTCCTTTAATGTTGTTATCTTGTCTTATCCTACATGCCAAAATTTCTACTGCTATAACAAAGATTAAAGCGCTAACTGGATATCCTTGGCGAATGCCTCTAGAAATAGGAAATGGTGAAGAAATCCATCCATTACTCTGAATGCACCCTTTAATATTAGTATACAAAGTTTTTATCCATTTAATGATAGAAGTTTTAAAGCCAAATTTTTGAGGAGATTTGTACATAAAGTCCCATTCTAAAGAATCAAAAGCTTTAGAAAAATCAAGGAAAAGAACTGCACCTTCTACATTAAATTTATCTGCATAATCAATGATATCTTGTATCTGTCTGATATTAAATCCAATATATATGTTTTTAATATATCCATTTTGGTCACTGTGAATAATTTTATGAAGTAGTGGTTTGATTCTTTGTGCTTAATTATAAGCAATGATTTTTGTATCTACATTAGGTAGAGTTATGGGTCGGTAATTATCTAAATTCAATGGATCACCTTTTTTATAGATTAAAGTTATCAAGCCAAGTTTCTGTAAATCAGTAAGTTCCCCCTTTTCATAACAACAATTAAAAACATTAACAACAATCTGTTTCAAATGTGTCCAAAAATGTTCCGTAAAATTCTACTGTGAGCCCATCAATTCCTGGTGATTTATGAAATTTCATACTAAAAACAGTTTTTGTACATTCCTCTTCTGTTAATTTTCCTTCTGCTGTTTTACTTTCATTTTCAGCAAGCACATAATCTATTTTTGTTCTTTCAATATATTCGTCATTTGTTCTTTATTTGGATTTTTAGAAGTATAAAGTTTCAAATAATAAGTTCTCTCAATATCAAGTATTTTACCTTGATCTATCTCTACTTTACCATTTACATTTTTCAAAGCAGTAATAGTTTTCTTTGCTTGTCTTGAATTTTCTAACCCAAAAAAATATTTTGAATTTTTTCCCCTTCTTCTATCCATTTTACCCTAGATCTGATTTGAGCCCCTTATATTTTTTCATCATAAAGTTTCCCAAGTTTTTCTTCAGTTTCATCAATTTTATTTGATAAATATAAAACATCATCTTCATTTTTTAAACAAGTCTCCTTGTCGTAAATTTCATTCAGTCTTTTAAGTCTCGATTCAAGCATACAAATTTCATTTCACCTATTTTTTGCCTTATTTTTACAATATGCCAATGTTACTTCCTTTATTTCTGTTTTTAATAAATCCCAAATCTTTCTAGGATCTTAAGCAGTGCATACATTTTTACTATTATTTATTATTTCAATATTTTTTTTCTTGGTATTTTTCATCATCAAGAATACTATTATTCAATTTAAAGTACCCCATTCCCCTATTTTCTTTATTTCTTTTAATTTTGAGTGATACTGCTTGATGATCTGTATAATTTATAATAGCAGGTCTTATGTCTGTGCATAAAATTTTCATTCTAAGGTCTGAACTAATAAAAAATAATCAATTCTGCTTGTTACTTGTTTGTCATTTTTTCCTTCTCCAGGTATACTGGGTTTTATTTGGATGGATTGTTCTCCAAATATCTAACAATTTGTATTGTTTCAAAAGTACTTTTAAACTATTAACTGGCTTTCTATATTTTTTACTTTTTGCTTTAGTTTTTCTATCTATATTTGACAAAGATTCATTCATATCCCCTCCTATTATCAATAATCCCATAGAATGTTTATCAATCGCCTCATTTACCCTTTTGAAAAAGACATTTCCATCTCTTTCAATATTCGGAGCATATAAATTGACTAATGTATAAATATCCTTATCTATTTCAATATTAATCAACAATAATCGACCGTCAGTATCTTCAAAAGAATCAACAATAATCAACCGTCAGTATCTTCAAAAGAATCAACAATTTCATAATCTAGATCATTCTTAATCAAAACAGACACGCCTTTTGAGCCAGATGTTCCATGACTATGATATATCCCCCCTTTAAACTCCTTTGATAAATCATTTTCTAATATTTTTGTGAAGTGCGTTTCCTGAGTAAACAGGATATGACACTTTCGATTATTAAACCAATGAAATAATCTTTTTCTTTTTTCTTTCTGTCCTAATCCTTGACAATTTGAGGAACAAATATGTAAATTACTATCCATGATCTATGTTGAGAAATGATTTAACATAGAATTCTAACCAGATATTGTTAACATATTTATGAATTAAGAAATGTAAACAGCTGTTCTCAATAAGGAACATAAGGAACATAAACATACATGTTTTCATATTTAACATTTCAAACACAATAACACATATACAAATAATATTTAAACATATACACAAAAAGTTTGCACTACATATACAACACACACAGACTACAAAAAAAATAAAATGAGAACAAATAAAACTTTTAAATTTATCCTTTAGTACCAAAACAGTCATACTTAATTGAAGTATAATCTTTTTTTTTAGCCCGCCCCCTTCTTTGTAATGTTAGACTCTGAAAGCAATTGGTAATATAAATCATACTTAGAAGCGACAAACTTTTATCTATCATATTTTCTCTTGACCCTCCCCTTTTCTTACAACTGAGAACTTTCCTGTTGATATTTGTATATAACTGCTTTATATCCATATCACATGAACAAAACATAAATACTACTAGGCAGTCTGTAATAGGCAACAAATTATAACAACATGCAATGATCATCATTTGTATGAGTAATTAAAACCTGGTACAAAACACACTGGCCACAATATATTTCAAACATATAAAAATATATGTTGTGCAATGGCCACAAGTTAATGTAAATAAACAAAGTAAAAATGGTAAGGTAGGCCACAATTAAAAGGTAAAATTAAAAAAAATATACAACTAAAAAAACAGGTAAAATAATCAAAACGGGTAAAAGGAAAGTGTGCCCAACGTTTCGGCCAGTACGGCCTTCTTCTGGGGGCAACCGGGACAGAAAAATGGAAAAAGTTGTAGAGGACAGTTACATGCATGTCACGTATGCTGTGGTTGGGTCGCCGAAAGTGTTCACCTACGGGGCAGTCTTTTCCATTGGTGACGCTCTGTTTATGTTCGACAAAGCGATCACCCAATCTACGGCAAGTCTCGCCCCACATAGATCATCTGGCATAGTTTGCAATCAACAGCATACACTACGTTTTCAGTAGTGCAGGTGAAACCATTTTTTAGTTTGAAGACGTTAGCCGGTCCTACTACTTCATCTGTTTCCCAAGTGAAATTACAAGTCAGACAGCGAGATCGCTTACATTTTCTAGTGCCCTTGAATTCACAGGGAATTGGAGGAGTAGCAGTCTTGAAAGAGCTAGTGACAAGGTGCTGTTTTAGACTCTTCCCTTTTCTGAAGGCCGCAATCGGAGGCGAATCCTGGAAAACTGCTGACATATGTTCGTCCTTGAGAACTATGGATTTAAAGTTACGGATCAAAATGTTTTTGGTGGCTTCGTTATTAGGGTGGTATGTCAGAACCAACGGCACACGGTCGTCGGTATTTCTCACCCTCTTCTCCATAGCCTCAGATCTGGTCACTCGGGAAACTGAAATCATAGCTCGATCCAAAACTTTGCTTGGGTAGCCTCTCTTAACAAAAAAGGATTTCATTCTGTTACATTGAGTCTTGAAGTCCTGCTCATCGCTACAAATCCGACGAAGTCGTAAAAAATGTGACTTTGGAATTGCATCTTTGCATGACTTAGGATGACAAGACCAATAATTTAAGTAACAGGGGGCGTCTTTCGGTTTGTAAAATACGGAGGTGGAAATTTGCCCATCCTTTATGGAACAATTAATGTCGAGAAAAGAGAGACTATCTTTGGCAATATTAAAAGTGTATTTGATGGCCGGAGGGTACGAGGAAACATAGTCAATGAAAGACTTAAGTTCATCTTCACTGTCTGAGGACACCCCAAAGACATCATCAATGTATCTTTTGTAAAATTCTGGGACGGGTCCTATATATTCGGAGAACATTTTTTCCTCAAGGTAGCCGACAAATAAACAGGCAAAGCTTGGGCCCATTTTGGTTCCCATCGCAACGCCACCAGACTGACTGTAAAAATCCCCATCAAATTGAAAGATATTGAGTGTGAGGACTAACAGCCTAAGGATGATGTCTGTTTTTTACATAAGGATTAGGTCTTCTGTCCAAAAAGTGTCTTAAAGCTACCATAGCATCATTGTTGGGGATGCTAGTGTAGAGGGCAGTGACATCCATAGTAAATAGTCTGAATTCAGCATTTTCTGGCTGGAAAAACTCAAGAATAGTGAGAGCATGTGTAGTGTCCTTGATGTATGTTGGTAGGTTCTCCACAATTGGAATAAACACGTCATGGAGAAAGCTAGAAATGTATTCAGTAGGACAACTACAGGCTGAGACTATCGGTCTATCAGGATTCCCCAATTTATGTATTTTGGGAAGCATATAAAAACGTGAAGTCCTTGGTTGAGAAACAACTAATTACTTGAAATACTTGACAAGTTTATACAGTCATTATACTGACAGCACTTGTCCTGTGATACAAGATTCAAGAAACGCATATTTGTTTAAACCGACTACAATCACATCATGGCTCTTAAAGTTAAAATAACTGGTAAAGTGTTTGTTTCCAAAAATCATTCTTGTCAACTTTGGTGCTCTTGGTATTCACGGAGTGCATAATAATAGCTGATTTTGGTGGCTGTCAGCTTGTCAATCTTTGGGTCATTTAACCTAGATATGGAATATGTTGTCTCCTTGACATTTATCCCATTTCCTTTCTTTTTGGATTGTCCAACATAAGTTTTGCACTCGTCACGTAGTGTAAAATGACTCTAGATCATAGACAATTATGAGAAAGACCATATCACTTAGAAGCATACAGTATCTAACATGTCTTATCATATGACATACATATGAAGTCTGTTTCATCATACTTACATTCAGTATTCCCACACGTGTGCTTTCATTTTTCTACTTTCACTTCTCGATTTCTTGACCGGAAGTCACTATTTACTTCCAAATCTCACACCGGAAGAGACATTGTATTTTTCCGGAAACGGAACTGGCAGTTCTCACTGGCTGGCAGATCTCACGCTACAGCGCAATTTTCTATCCAAGGCTATTCTATAGCCTAGCGTATCCTTCTTATTTCATAAAAACCATTATCCAATTTATATCATCCACTTATGTTTATAAAGTCCCCTCGTGATTTTTAGTTATAATAAGTTTCCACCAATTGCACGTACTGCATTGATTAATTCTGAATTTCATCTTGGGGTAAAAAGCTAGATGCATTCCGAACAACATTAATTGCGCAATTGTAACCTGTAATGGTAAGGGAGTTCGCCATTAAAACTTAGTATGTATTTTATGGTAGAGACGAAGGATCGAATCTCGTTTAGGGTATCGAAAACATATTTGCAAAGTTTTCTTTCAACTACTGAAAATAGCTAGTAGTTATTTTAAAGAATTATGTGTAGTCTCCGTGGCGCAATCGGTATGACCGTTTTGTTAAATGACATGATGGGCAACTTCTATTAAGATATACATGTTTTTATATTTTTCTTCCAAAATGTGAGTTTTAAAGATAATAACAAGTATACATGGCGGACGTGGCGTAGTTAGTAAGGTGTTTGGTAAACCATCTCTAGATTAGTAACAAGGTTGCGAGTTCTAGCTTGCATATTTGGACTTCAGATTTTCAAAACAATGTGTTCACTCATGCAGAGAAAGTGTGGCCTCTTCTTAATCTGGGAGGCCAGTTAGAACAAAAGGTTCGCTAGGGGTATTGTGTTACAAATAATGATTTTCTTCCATTAGACAATTAAGTTGTTGCATTGAAAGGTAATTCTTGTAGTTACAGGGACAAAGATAATTTTAAGGCTATTGGTGATGAATTAGTGTACACTTGATCCAGGCCAAAGTTAATATGCACGTACTGAGCAATCAAGGGTGAATAGGTGAATCATTCTAAAAAAAAAGGGGGGTATTCGCATATATTTTGTTTTAAAATTCATATTATGTCTCATGGGAAAAGACCCACAAATAGAGATAGTGGGCAGGTAGGGGAGTTTAGGGAGATGAGGAACTGTGGACGGAATAGGAATAGGACTTCCAAATTTTCAATTTCCAATTTCCCCATAACACTGCTATAATGTCTTTTATATGCAGAAACGAAAATGAAAAATAAAATAACCTTCAATATATTAGTTTTTATTTGATCAAAATATAGCCTTTAAATTTCAAGTTTGAAAGCGGGAAATTTTTATTTTTAAGGAATATATTTTTCGTGAAAAAATAACTTCTGTGTATTTGTTGTATTAGATAATTATTTTTAGTCTATTTTAATTTTTTTGTAAATTTTTCGACGTGAGAGAAAATTTAAGTGTCCTCGTTTAGACAAGGTAGTCAAAATGCGGACACATGCAAAATTCAAACTATAGAGAGTATTCATAACAAATATTCTTAAGTTGGGACAGGGACTAAGATATGTCTATGTGATATCACTATACCCGGACGCCGTTTTTCAAAAGGGACTTTTGAAAGGGTATAAAAA
>MJUU01025015.1:19592-30267 GCA_002080025.1 Modiolus philippinarum
AAAAAATTCTCTGGCCCCGATTTTTGCCAAGAAAATTCCCTGACTAGCACCTGAATTGAAAAACATAATCTGGCTCTGATTTTTATGTCCATTAGAAAATTAACCTGGCTCAACAAAATTTCCTAGCATTATAAGTGTATATCAGAAAAAAATAATCTGGCAAAAATTTCCCGGCTTAGATGAAAATCCCAGCTCCCCTAAAAATCAGATAATCTGTGCCTTATTTAATAGTTCAAATGTTTTTTTTTTTCATACAGTCAATTGTTAATCTATGTCGCCCACTGGTGCCTATCTTGGAAGAGGTGTTGAAATGTCAAATGGCAATCTAGAGAAACTATAAGCACTTGCCAGAATTTTTAAAAGCTACAGTTATACAATTAGAATCGACCAGTTGATATGGATTTAAATCCATATCACTTCTTGTTACACCTTCGATTCGATTGAAGTATCATGACAACTCTTATTGGAACGGTTAGAGAATGAATTAGATTTCTTTTATGGTATTCGTAGGAGTGGTAGATAACGATACATGTTTTATTTTTTACGGCAAAGTTGTCATAGATTTTATCGATTTTTTCGACAGTTATTTAGATGCTCATAAATGTTTATTTCTGTATGTCTCAGCGGTCACGTGATATTTGTTAGTAAACATATCCACGTGTTTTTAAGAATTGTTTACAAACTATAAAAATCTGGAACTGTTTTTGATATTTGTTTCATTTGACTGTTTATTTAAAACTGACACCAAACAAAAACAAAAAAGAAGTTTTATCTTTATTTGCATTATATTTTTTTTCAGTTTGGTACAAAACTATTGTGTGTTTTCTTGTTCTGATTTGGGGTTCTAAAAAAGCACATCTTACACGGGTTATACTTTGTGTTTTGATTTTTTTTATCTAATAGATCTATGCACATATTTTTCACCAGGGACACATAGAACACTATATATATTACGAATTTCACAAACAAACATGTTTTTTCATCCGCTGATATGTGTCAGACAGTATACAACCTATTTCTGTTGTATCACAATCTGTATTATTTTTATATATTTTCTTTTTTATATAGAAATATAAAAAAAATATAAAACTTTATACAATTCAAACCTACTACACAAAGACAGTCTAAGATTGTGTAATACTTTATTGACATAAATAGTGGGTTAAGTTCTTGGTTTTGTGGCTTGAACACTTCTTTGGTGAAGCTCATCTGTTGGAGTAGTTGCTCCTCGTTTTGACTGCTTTTGGTTTGGAGTGCCTGTTTTCACAAAGTTGTCCATGGGACCTTTTCCAAATTCAGAAGTTGAACTTTTATTCTTGTTTTTGTTTTTCCCCTTTTGTTTTGGTTTTACTACTATTTTTGTTTGTTGATTTTCCGGTTGTTGTTGTTGTTGAGTGTCTAGCTCAGATTCTTTGGGGATTTGTGGTTGTTTTTGTGGTTGTAAGATTGATTGTGATTGTTGCTCTGTATCTAAGTCATCACAGTCTGTGTCACCCCCTTCAATGTCCTCCTCTTCTGTTGTATCCTTTGATTGATCATGCATGTTACTGCTTTGTGTAGTGTCTGTTGCTTCTTGTTCACTCATGTGAACTATGTCATCACACTGATTGGCCTTATGCCCTGGCTTGAAACAATGCTTGCACACCCAATCATTCTCACAACTGTCCTGTGACTTTTATTTCTGCTGTATGAGAACAAAGTGTTCTACTGTTGGTTTTTGATGATTTGTTTCTATAGTTTGATGTTCTTATGCTGATTTAGGCGTTGTTATATATTTTTTGATTGTTTTTATATTTAAATAGATTTCAATCAAGTTTGTTTGCTTTTTGACGCCTTTTACTCTGAAACCTTTTGTTCTTGCAGATAATGTTGATTTTGATATATTTTTTTTACATTTTTTTATTAGTATCTATCTTTGTACTTTTTATATGACCGCAAAAAAATTGAGGTCGTATAATGGTATGGCACTGTCGTCTCCGTCGTTGTCGTCGGCATTCTTGTCTGTAGACACATTTGTTTTTGGTCAATAATTAAAGTTCCAATTGATCAATTCTTATGAAATTCTAACACAATGTTCCTTTGCGCAAACGGAAGGCTAACATAAACATATTTTTGAGCTATTTATCGAGCATCAATATGAAAACGTGCTTAAGAGGCAAATGTTGACTCGCCTTCTCCTGAAGCGACGGCAATAGAATACCGAAGGAACACTGAAAGGAGTGACATCTACAAAAATCGAAGTTAAACGCTTGGCAAAAACGAGAATACCAAAAACAAAGACGTTAGACAGCTACAAAGCACAGAAAAAACAAAACAAAAAAACCGGCATTCAAAACCAAAGCACTCACAGTATGAACTCCCATGAAACTGACAGTGACATCAGGTGCTCCGGAAGTGTAACCATGTCCTTCTCTGTTAACAGCACTCGTCACACTGTTAGTGAGGCAAATATGTTTTGAGGGATCCATTTGGTAGCTGATTGGTTAATGTCATTTTCTACCCCCAAGAGATAACCAATCAAAAATCGATTGTACATGAAACCTCTCTAACTCTCAAATATTACCTTGGTAAAATTTGAAATGTTTTTGAAATAACTTCAGTATTCAAACATTAACAAGGACAAATCGGTACCACAACATCACTGATGAAGACAAAACTAAAATGATATACGATACAACACAAAAAACTTAAGCACTAAGAATGTGAACTCCGAGATCGATTTCAGGTGGTCCGTAAGGGTTGGAAGGGTTGAAGAGCATGGATTGGTTGTGGAGAACAATGATTTATCAGTAAACTGGATTAAAAAAACCTGTCTCTATAGCACTCTTGATGTTATTCAGCTGTTACAAAACAAGCTGTTCAACAGAAGGTGTTCTTGCGTATCACAAAGCATGGCATTTACTGATGGTTGCAAATGTTCTGCATAATGTCAAAATAGCAGTATAAGAGCATCATCTGACGAATCTTCGGGACGATTGTGACAATGGTGAATAAATATCTAATTTATTCATTTAATTTAAATTGACATGTCGAATGGTTTTACTAATACGGTCTCAATATCGTGTCTATAAAAATAAAGCGGTATAGGAACAAGACAGGGTGCAGCTCTTTCACTCAACATAAAATGAAGTTTTATCGTATTTTAAGTTTCCGTGCCTTGTGGCTGTCTCACTCCCTTATTCTGTCTTGTTTTCCTGTGTTCCTGTGTGGACTTTTGGATTTTTGTGATAATCACTTCCCTTGTTCGTTCTTTGCTCTGCTGCCGTTATTTTAAATGTCTCGTGTCATTGTCTTGAATGGCAATTGAATGCTAGTCCATTTGGGACCGGAAAAGTATAATCCACAATAAAGACATTGCAATTTTTATTTAGTAAACTGTTATGTGTACAGTATCACTATGTATATTGTATGGTCGTTTAATTTTTGTTAGTATGAATGGAGAGTGTGAGTTTGGTCCCTTTTGTCATTTTTTGTAATTGTATCGTGCTATCATCTTTGTCTGGATAAATGTTGAAATGGAAGCTGATGTGTTTTTATATGTCTACCTCAAATCTTAAACATCAACCTTCAAGAAGGCGTTTCCTAGATTGGAATTGATTGAAGTTATTTCCTTTTTTTACAAGGCTTGTCCGTTGTCTATGATGGTGAATTTTTTTCTGATGTCGTTTTAGTTCAGACAACAAAGTTAAATAAAGCAGCATACCTAAATGAGGGTAGACTATGATCTTTGAAGAAAAAAGTGTTTCTAAATGGCTTTTATTAATAGTTAGGTAGCCTTAAAGATCCCCTTGTTGTACCTATTTTTGGCAGATTCCGTAAAGTATAGCATCCGAAAAATTAAAGATCTATTGTAACTGAACAGATTTGCGTTGTCGCTTATACCGATATTCTCAAATATAAGCGCCAACGCAATAAAGTTAACAATCTAAAGAAAGCAGCCAAAGAAAATTTTGAAAATGATTTAGATAATATTATACTTGAAAATTCATCTAATTATAAAACATATTGGAAAATTATGAAAATGTTAATTAAATCAAACAAAGGTTCAAATTGTATACCCCCGTTACAAAATATAATAAATGACTCAAATTTAGATGAAACTGTATATGGTTAGGACGAGAAATGTAATCTTTTGAATAAATACTTCTCGCAAATATCGACTCTAAATGATGATGATAAAGATTTTCCAAATTTTCCAACCAAAACAAACTCATCTATAGTTCTATTAATGTAAATATTCAAGAAATAATTGATGTGATTCAAATAATTAATCCCAATAAGGCATCTGGCCCTGACCAAATAAGCCATCAGTAGTATATATGCACCGTTCAGTTCGCATTTGACGAGGTGCCCGACGAGGTGCAACGAGGTGCTACCGTAATAATACTATATTCGATGGCTTCGTATTGGACGAGGTGCTGACTAGGTACGACGAGGTGCTGATCTACTGTTAGTATGACCTTTTTGGTCTCGGAACATGTGTCTCGCCTTGGTCTCGCCTATTCAAGTGCTAATGTACTAATTTAATATTTTATTAGACGAGGTGCTTATGTATTAATAGTATATTTCAATAGTATTTCATTGGGGTCTCATTTGACGAGGTGCTAATGTAGTAGTAGTATTTTATTAGGTTTTCATTTGTCGAGGTGCCAATATATTAATAGTATTTCATTGGGTTCTCATCTGACGAGGTGCTTATGTATTAATAGTATATTTCAATTGTATTTCATTGGGGTCTCATTTGACGAGTTGCTAATGTAGTAGTAGTGTCCCAGTAGTATTTTATTAGGTTTTCATTTGACGAGGTGCCTATATATTAATAGTATTTCATTGGGTTCTCATCTGACGAGGTGCTTATGTATTATAGTAGATTTCAATAGTATTTCATTAGGGTCTCATTTGACGAGGTGCTAATGTATTAATAGTTTTTATTAAACGAGGTCATGACAAAGTACTAATAGGGCATTCTCAATAAGGCTGTACCAAGGCTTCCTTAGTGACCTTAGTGTTTTGTTGTTTTTCATTAACTGGGTTCTCTCTTGACCAGGTGCTACTGTATTACTAGTATATTTCAATAGCACACTTATTGGGTTTTCATTTGACGAGGTGCTGACGAGGTTCTTATGTTGGCTTTCATTGGACGAGGTGTTAAAATGTATTAGTATTTTGTCGGGGTCTCATTTGACGAGGTGCTAATGTATTATAAGTGTAAATTTTGGGCCTCGTGGTGACTCAAGATGAAGAACAACAATAAAAGCGTTGTTTCTTTGCTTGTTTTTTACCATGTATTTGTAGAGACTTTGTTTCATGTGCATTTACTCCATATCCTTTTATTCACCATTTACATTCGACGAGGTGCCTATGTATTAATAGTATTTCATTTATTTTTGGTCTCGTCCCGTATATTTCGCTTTTGACTTTGGCCTCACCTGTCCATGGTGTTGTCTTTGGTCTTGCCTTAAATCATATGCAAATGTGTTAGATATGCGAATCAGGTCTCATTCTGGTATTGCCCTTAAACCTTATTTTACCCTTTGCCTTAAACCCGAAACCTAATCCTAGCCTATCCATAATTTATTTACCCTAACCCTTTGGAAAGGGTAACCCTAATGTATATATAACAGTAACCCTAAACCTTATGCATATGAAAGTAACTCTTATCCCTGTGTATATAACAGTAACCCTAACCCTAATGTATATAACCATAACCCTTACCATTATCTAACCTTAACCATGTTATAACACTCATCCTATTTATGATCTAACTTTAACCCTAACCTTTTGTTGTAGTGTTGTAAGATAACTAGTAGATGTATTATAACTAACTCCATCCAACTCATACTTACACTAATCCTAACTTTAATTCTAAACCCTAATCGTCTAACTTTTTGTATTCATTATTTTGTGTTCTCTGACTTCTTATACACCCGTTTTCTGATTTTGTTGTCTTTGTTCACGACTAACCCTAACCATTTTTTTTTTGCAGTTTTTTCTATATCTCCATAGTTACTTCCTTTTTTTATTGTTATTTTAATATTCTTAAACTAATGGAGTTATCTCCCTTTCATATTCAACTTTAGTTGCTTTGACAACTCTATATCAATTTTTTTTCTATTTTGAATCAAATTTTCTCAAACTGTTGGAGTTATCTCCCTTACCCAACCTCTAACCCTAACCTAAGCTGCTATGTAAACTCTATATTCATTTATATTTTCGAATGTTTTTTCTAATATTCTCAAACTGCTGAAGTTATCTCCCTTATATCCACCTCTAACCCTAACCTAAGCTGCTATGGCAGCTCTAAGTTCATTTATTTTTCGAATATTTTTCTAATATTCTCAAACTATTGAAGTTATCTCCCTTTTATTCAATCCTACCTTAAGTTTACTATGACTACTATTTTCATTTATTTTCAATTATTAGTTATTTATTTTTTAAATCCTATTTTTTATTGATTTTATACTTTTTTAATAACCATAGTTATTTTCCCTTTCCCATAACCTAACCACTAAGGCATTCTCCTTAAACTACATTACTTTCTCGTTTCTTGGAGGTCACTCTGCGTTTATCAAGACTTGTGACTGGCTATCCGATAGGATAGGCCGCATTACCCTCCCTCCGTCCTATTTGCATTTAAGCTATTGGGTGTGTTTTGATTTTGCTGATGTAGATTAATAACAAAATACCGAAGTTACTGTTAGTTTCATTTTCTGCATATGCGCATTTCGACAACTTATGTCTCATCAGTGCAGATAAAACCCAAATATTTGGAAGTCCATTTACCGAAAAGATGTTATGTCATATTCTTAAGAAGATGTATTGTCCATTTGGTGTGAGGTCTCTGTTGTCTTATGTATTCACGAAGATCTTGTCGGTCTACTTCATCGATAAGCTGGTGAAGATCTTCTTGATTTTTTATTCTGGCTGGCATGATAGTATCTCAATTCATCCGTTTCTAAATTCCGTAAAATAAAGCCAAAAGAAAAATTAATCTTAAAGGTAGACGTTTGATGTTCAAAGATTTCCCATAATTTCTCTGGAATGTTGGGGAGAGAGCTGTTGTCCAAAACGAAATTGTATCGATCTTGTATGAGATTTCCTGTATATTTTGAGGTTCGAATACTTGGCCAGTTTTCTAGGTACAACTTTCGAGTGTCACGATTTTCGGAGAAATGTCTGGTTTGGTAGGATGCTCATCGGTTGCTGGTGTGGAAACAGTCTTGGCTGATGGGTCGGTTGGTATTTTATTGCTGCTTTCAGGTTGCTTTGTAGATGGTTTATCCCTTTTTCCAGATTGTGATGTGTTGGGTCTGTTCATCATCAACATAAGCTTCGTAGGTTTGGCACCTGGTCTTTCATGTATAGCATGGTGACGCTTGAGATTAGATTGGTCGTTGAAATATTGACCGCAGACATCACACTTCAATGTGTAGTCATGGGAAGCCGCATGCCTTCTTTTCTTGTCTTCTCGGTCGAATTTGTTCTCACACTTGGTACAGCTGAACTCTTGAATATTCTCTGAAAGACACTTCGCGTGTCGATGTAAACTCCGCTTTTCGGTGTACGTCTTCGGCCATTTATCACAAGCGAACATTTTAACTTCTGGTCAGCAGTATGGCAGTCTGGCGACTGAGGAAACTGGTCGGTTGCTATGTCATTTGTATCAATGGCTGTGATTGGTCGTTAAATTTTGAAAAACGGTTTCTGATTGGTTGATTTTCCTGCATTCTGATTGGTCAATCCATTGGAAATGGGGGCTTTTGATTGGTCGAAATCCCTACAATTTGATTGGTCCACATTATGTACACTTTCAATCCACTTTTTGTTGCAGAAAAGATAACTAACCCTAACCATACTGATATCATAATTCATTTAAAACACATAATGAAACTATGAACATGAACTGATACAAAACTTAACAACTTTGATATAAGCATAAGACCATTCATGACTATGAACACATAACATAAATATATTAAGTTATGAATGATAACAAGTAGAAGACGAAATATCAAGTGATACTATGAAAACAACTTGATACTTAAGATAATATGAAAACTTATGTGAACTGAAATACGAAAAGCGGAAGCATAACGTCAACTATGACTATGAACTGACACAAATCATTAACGACATATATATGAACATAACGTTATCCATGACTATGAACTTAAAATATGGAAGCATTTTGGTATGAATGTTAAGAAGTGGAAGACGAATAAACGTCAAGTGAAAACGAATTGATATTAAAGACAATATAAACTACAAATACAAACATAAAGATTATCATGAAGTAATAGCAAATTTGAAAATAAATTGATATTAAAGACAATATAAACTATATACAAATACAAACATAAAAAATATCATGAAGTTATAGAAACTATGAAAACAAATTGATATTGAAGACAATATGAACAATACATAAAAGCCCAAATGGTTAAAGATCACTTGAATTGACACAATATATGAAAATACACTGATATGAACATCAAACACAATAACAGCTGTTGAAACCTTAACATGAAGTGATACTATGAAAAGAAATTGATACTGAGGATAATATAAAAACTAATGTGAACTGAAATACTAAAAGCGGAAGCATAACGTCAGCTATGACTATCAACTGACATTTACTGTGAACACAAATGGATATTGAAACAATATGAACTACAAATACAAACATAAGGATAAATATGAAGTGATACAACATGAAATTGAACACAAACACAACAGAACATGACAACTTAACAACTTAATGTAAGCTAAACAAAGAATGACAATGAATTGACACAGGACATGTAAACATATGAACATTATCACGAATGTGAACACCAAATTATCTACGACTATAAAGTGATATTCAAACATGCAAACATATGAATATCAACACTGATGTGAACCAAAAAATATAAAGATAACGTCAGCTATGACAATAAATTGACCCAAACTATGAAAACAAATAGATACTGACGACAAAATGAACACCAAATACGAACAGAAACATTGAAACATCAACATAATCTGACGCAAGATATGTAAACATATGAACATTGATGCGAATCTGAACACCAAATCATAAGCATACAGTTATTTACGACTATAAAGTGATATTCAAACATGCAAACATATCAACATTGACAGGAATGTTAACACCAAAACACGACACATAACGTCAAGTATGAACACAAAAACAACAATAAACGACAATATAATGACATTGCTATGAAAACAGAATATGATATGTTAAATATAAACACAGCAAAGTATGAAACCAAATGTGAACTTTGACATCAAAACATAACATGACACATAAAATATGAACACACAGACAACAAAACATGACAACATAATGATATGAACTGTTAAATGAAAACATAACAAGATACGTTAACTATGACTATAAAGTGATACAAAACATGAAACCATATCGATATTAATGAAAACGTTACACGAAAACTCAAGATATATAACGTGGAATCTCCAATGAATTGACAAACATTATGACAACATATAGTCATTGATATGAATATTTACACAAAAACAAAAGACGAAACTTAAACAATCAAGATCATATGATACAAAACATTATAGATTAACCACATTCATGAGAACTTGAACATCAAAACGCAACATGAGACATGAGATATGAACAAAAATACTAGTATAAATGTCTAAATATGAACATTTAACGACGCAAGATATGTAAATATGCAAACATTGACACAGGTGTTTATACCAAAACACGAAACATAACGTTAAGTATGAACACAAACACAACAATAAATAACAACAAATGCAAACTTGGATACCAAAACACAACCAGCTGCATTTATTATGACTAATGACTAAACTAAGTATGAAACCAAATATGAACTGTTACATGAAAACACAACCAGCTACATTAAATATGATTACAAACAATACAAAACATTAAACTTAACGATATTCATATAAACTGTTACATGAAAACTTAATATGATATGTTAAATATGACCACAGATACAACAAATTATGAAAACAACAATACATGACAATTCAATTACAGTAATATGAACCGTTGCATGAAAACGTAAGATGAAACGTTAAATATCAAGATTTGGTGACGCAAAACATTAAACATATCGATGTTTATGAAGACTTCAACACAAAAACACAATATGAAATGTAAAATATGAACATAATTACAACAAATTATGAAGATAAATGCAAACTTGACATGAAAACGTAAGATGAAACGTGATATATGAACACAAATACAACAAACGCGAAAACTTATTGACATTAATTGAAACAAAACTTAAATAAACCATTCAATATTTGTTAAGAATGACACAATCACATCAAAATATGTAAAAATGAAATGTTATGTAAAATATGAACAATAAATACCAGCATAAATACTAAAAGATCCACATTAAGTGATGAATGAGTGGTTAATTTAAAGTATCTGGGTGGTAAAAATGGTGATTTCATGGTATTATGTTGATCAAAATGGTGATTTTGAGGTTTCTCTGATTGTGATAGTTTTGCGGCGGCGGCGGTGTTGGTGAAATAATAGTCTATGGCGGTGGCGGCGGCGGCAGCAGCACCAGACAGACCTTAGTATTGACGAGAAGCAGCAGCAGCAGACAGACCCTAGTATTGACGAGAAGCAGCAGCAGCAGCAGCCATT
>MJUU01025015.1:50182-65882 GCA_002080025.1 Modiolus philippinarum
GAATGCTATCCGTTTGCATTTTGCCCTCGAGGTAGGGATTTTTATGCAGGATTTTGCATGATTGTGGCAGAACTGTCTTTATGACACTACTTACTTCCGGTATTTATTTTCTTCGTATTTACCAGTCATATTAAGATCTAAGGGAAAATTATTTCAATTTGTGTGCATCTTCTCATTATGAATTCGTGCAACAAAAACTGACAAATCATCAAAATTTGCTAACATTCTCTGTTGGAGTACCTAACCATGTCATCTGATGTTTGCCGAATTATAGGTGTCAATGTTTCTTTGTTGACCGTTATTCATTTTTGAGATATTATCTCAAATTATGAGATAATTACAAGTTTATTTTGATGGGCTAGTATATTTATTAATGGGAAGGCATCATGCAAAGCTTTGTTCTCAGATGACCTATGATATTATTATGATGTTATTTGTTCTATGTTATTATGGTTTTTAAAATTTTAGTCTTCCATGTATCTGATATATATCTGCACGAAAGGAGATTTAAGTTGTCAAGACCATCTGCAAAACTCAGACTGACTACAGTTATATTACTTTTTTTTAATTTAGACGTGATTTCCACTAACTTTAGGATAAAGTAACAACTCTCGCTATCCTGAGAGTCTGTTTTCTTTCTTTTAGTTTGCTCACCCTTTGTGTATTAAGCGTTGAGGAACTTTTTTTTATTTGTTTTCCATAGTGGGCTTTCCGGTTGTCCTCTTTTTATAGTTCTTTGGTATATAGTGTTGCGATTGTATTCCATCGCCGTATTTCAAATAAAAACTCTACAATTAACTAAGAGTATGATGATCTAGATTCTTGGCCAATTTAATTAATAAAAACAAAATTTCAACATACATGTATTTCTTAATAACTAAAGAAACTTTATTAATTAAAATGCAGCATAGCATGGACCACGTAACATATGTTAAATTGTGTGAATGTATTATGACATAAAAGAACTTTTTCGATGAGGAGCAGTAACTCAAAAGTCGCCACGCCAGAATGTATAATTTCAGTCGTCAGGTTCTTCGCCGCTGGACGAAAATAATATAAAAGGTTCAGAATATATATCAAACTAAGAAGTATTTCTTACATGTCCCCGTTTCTGAGAAGATATCGCTTCGAACTAACGACGTAAGTACACTGCTGATCCACTGGCAGAATACTGACAAACCATGCTTCACCTAAGGACAACTCGCATGACTTATATTATTCTGACAATCAGCCCTCGGTTGACTTTTCGGACTGCTTGGCCAATCGGGATATTACACCTCCTATATATCTATAGTCGGATTGTCTGGTTTTTGAAATAGAAGTCATTCTGAGTAGTGGACGTAAAGACAGCCTTGAATTATAAAGGAAAGATTACAGCTGCAATGGCTGAAAATTGCAATCACATGGCACAATCCACAAACGAACTGCACTAGAAAACCACAAATGAAAGACAAGAGACAAACGTAAATAACGATAGGAACTCCGGATAGCCGGCACTAGCAAAAGCTAGCGGCACGGTTAAACCTGTTTCTAGGTACCCAAACCTCCCCTTTCTCTATCCCGTTTCCCTGTATTATAAAAAAAACGAATAAAGCCCAATACAGGTAGATTACTAACGGTATCTTGAAAAAGAAAAGAACAGGACAAAACGTAATTTACCAAGATGGATCAAAAGTTCTTATTTTAAAATCTGTAAAGTTAGGATACTGTTACATTACAATCAAAGAAATAAACTTCATTTAAAAATTGCAAGGGAAGATTCGAAATATCCGTCGGTTGTTGAATCACAGTGAGGTAAGTGAGGACCGCCAGTCTTAAAAACAAATAAACCCAAAGACCGTTGAAACGGCGGGAAAACAGATATATGGACATTATATAAATACGGCACAGAAAAGTAAAAGAAAAACACAAATACAGATGAACAACACAGACCCAAATTAAAACAATGGGTAAGATCAGGCGCTGATAGATTAGGCATCTCCTGCTTTTTATAAGATATCCGCCGTGTTAAACATGTAAAATCCGTCAAATCCGGTAGAGGAAACAAAAATTTGTAGCTTTTCAAGGGAACGATCAGCTGTCACCTCGGAAACAGATATTCCATAGCAGTCCATAAGACCGTGATGTCCACCAAAAAACTTCTGCAGTGATGACTTTAAATTATGGATAACATACGCTTGTTTAAAAAGCCTATTTATGAACAACTGGGTTCTGTCAAAACAGTCAATGCATTGACCAAAGGCCCTTGAATAGCGAATGAGTTGGGAAATGCAAACTCCATATACCGGCGCTGATGGAATGATGCTACAAAGATCAGGGAAGCTGACTATTGGAAAAGTGAAGTCATCGCGCTTGTCATACAGCTTAGTTTGTAGTCTAACTCTATTGTCAATTTCAAGATGAAGGTCAAGCAATGAGGCCGATGTTTAAGTGTAAGCCGTATCCATAATTATGAGCTCCTTTTAAGAGCACGAAGGTTGCTTAATGACAAAATATTATCTATATAGCGGAAGCTACTTATCAATGAATTCAGCCTAATTAATTTGTGACAGTGGAGAACATAGAAAAAATGAAGGGAAACGGGGAATTTGTCAAAGAGACAACAACCCAAAGGGGAGCAATATCAACTCAAAGCAACCATAAGATTTTCAATGAACGGTGAGGAAACCCCACACCCAACGGTAGGTCGGAGTCGGCCCCTAAATAAAGAGTAATCAAGTTCAGCGAAATAAACTTTATCCTAGACTTCTATAGATATAAACTAACTAGAAAACAGACAAGACACACAAAGGCTTTATAAATTTCCTGACTTAGGACAGGCGCAAACATGCTGCTGCGGGGTTAAACTAGTTTTATTAGGCCCAAACCTCCTTCCTATAGCCAATGTGATCAATCAAAAAACAATCGTAACAACATTAAAATTCAGTTAGCAACAGGACTGAGTCAATTGTGAAATATGAAACCGAAAGAACTAAATACGGACATATACATGAAAGCACAAAAGACTAGTAGCAGTTAACTGACATGCCAGCTCAAGACCCATTACCAACTGACAAATAAAGTTATGTACCCTCAGTATAATTCTTCCACCAAGATCCCTTCCTATGAGGAGTCTAATTTTCTAGATTTCGAACATGTTATACCAGAAACATATAGATCGCTTGTAATACTTTATATTACCGACTTTGTGTCTAAAGTTATTTGGAGCTCTGATTATTATGAGGATTATCAATTGTACATTTATCTATATTGCTTTGACGGTAATTTTGATTCTTTTGAATTTGGTTTGTGTGGTCTGAATGAAAGTATCATGACATCCACCCTTTTGCCTTATATGTCTCTGGCAAGACATTGTTAGATTCATTTCAAAAACTGCTGATTTATACACTAGAAAAACCTGTGACGTCATAGTTCCATTAAACGGAGTTGACCCGTTGTTGTGAATGAAATCTCATATTTTTATCAAACAGATAGAAACTTTTATGATTATTTATCGTCTCTATATGACAAAATTTATCCTGATAATCGAATTAATTAAAGTTTTTATATAGAGAAAGTGTTTCTGTCCCGAATTTGTCAAAATCATACATTTGTATTTGTATATTTAAATAGGAGAATTATCTTCTTTCAGTGAAATTTTGCAGATTTTGGAAATAAAATTATACAAAACACATGATTTAAATACCACAATCTTATTCATACATTTTGTACTGATAAGTTCTTATTTTTGATGCCAATCAAATTTTAACCATTAAGATAAGTTTCTAAATAGTTGATCGCATGGAATGTTAATTCATTGATTGAAACATTTTATTGTTGAAGATGACAAGAAATGATTATTCATCACTCATATGTTAATCAGATGTAGTGGGTCTCTTATCATATTCTCGCGACATACGTCGCTCTAATATGAGATGAATCAAGGTAACATGTACTTGCAGAAATTGGTTTCTGGAGCACAACTTGAGTTGATTTTGGTATCAGTAAATCACATGTGAATTCATATTTTGTAAACAGAAATAGAAAATTTAGTCCATAAATTGCTTTCCGGGAATAACTTCAAAGTGGTTAGATGTATTCATATGAAACTTTTACATTTAGAAGCATCGACACCAATGGACTTTAAGGATCAGCTTGTCAAAGGTCAATGTCCCATCTTCTTATGGAAATAGAATATTTTGGATGAAAATTGTTTTCTAGAGCATATCTTCAGAATGTTTTTATGAATATTATTTTGAATTAAATGTATATGAATGGAAAATGACAAGGAAAGGAAAACTCCTGTTGATTTTGTTTTGTCAAGATCAAATGTACTTAAAATAAAAGATTTTAAGAAAATATTTGTTTCCAGAGCAATTACTCTAGAATGCCGTAATGGATTTGCCATCAACATTTAAAGCTTAAAGCTTTGGGGTCTGCAGATCTAATGTCAAGTTCAAGTGTATTACCGAAATAAAAAAAAAAATTGGTTGAAAATTAGTTTCCGCATGCAATTACAGATTTGAAAGAATATAACTATTTAAGCAGACACCTATTGGTTTTGTGGTCATTAGATGAAAAGTCAGGTCATATAGTTACAAAAATTGATTTATTCGTTCATTTCTTCTTTTGATTTTGATGAGAACAAAGAATAATAGTTACTTTAAGATGAAAAGCAACAACGAAAGCTTGGCGGTACTTGCTTTATCTTACACTCTTTTGTAGAATTTGTCATATACATTTACTCAATTTCCCTATATGTATTCATTTAAGCATGTAATGCATTTTATGCGATCAAAACGGAAAGAAAGTATATATAAATCAGTCTTCCTCACAGTTTTTCTAGTTTATCTCTCAAGTTATTTTTTACCCATACATAGGTACCATGTTTTAAGAATTTTTCAGAAATCGATAATTTCTTCACAATTCCATTTATGGTCGACTCGGCGTGTTCTTCATAAAATAAACGAATCAACACTTTATCTTCTTTGCAGTTTTCCAAATGTTGCAATAAATGTGTGTAAGTGGAGTCGTCAAGATTTCCATACAAATTTACATCTAACATCATCCCATTTGTGATTTGAAAGTGGTTTCCAAACGAAACGAGGGTCTTGCTTCTGTCCTCTAAATCTGATGCAACGGTGGTTGTGAACGGTGTTAACATTAAGGGAAGGTTAGATTTGACAGGTCGAAATGGGACCCTATCAACAACAATACTTTTTTGGTTAAACAAACATGAAGACATATCTGTATTGTCAAGTAATTTCTGGAGGTCATTTCTGTCAATTCGTTTCGTGGTAGGGAGCTGATGTGTCATTGCATGTACACAATCACATATGGTCTCCGTATTTGTCACAAAATCCACTATTTTCTGTAGAAATTAAAAAGAACCCTTAAGTAGAGGCTAAGAGACTGAGCCTGTATCGCTCACCCGACAAAATACTTAATAGCAGGTTTTTCTGCGCTGCACATGTTTTTTTAATCGAAACACAATGAGCAATCTGTATAAAGGACCTACCATTATTCCTGTCACGTACGGTTGCATTTTCTTCGGTGGTTTTAGAGATAATGAAAAAGATGTTTTTCTAATAAGAACCAACGTTAAATTAATTTTCGCCCTTGCGTCAATGTTTTTGTCGGATTAGAATTATGAGAAATCATTGTAAATGAACTTTGCTCCCCTTTGGGTCGTTGTCTCTATGACACATCCCCGTTTCCCTTCTTTTTTCTATTTGCATCAGTGGTTTCAGAGGAGTTGATGAAAATGATATTTTCCTAATAGGGTCCTATGCTAAATTAAGTTCGACACTGGGCCATGTCTAAAGTCGGATCAGAATTTAATGAGCTATTTTTGTAAAAGACCTTCGATACATCATTCCTGTAAGGTTTTATTGAATTTGCTTTAGTAGTTTCAGAGAATTCAGACCATAGGGTCCAAAGTTAAACTATGCTACGCGTTAACCGCCATGATTTTTATCGCATCGGAACAAAATGAGCAATCTTTGATATGACCCTCAATACATCATTGCTATAAAATTTGATTGAATTTGCTTTAGTGATGTCAGAAGAGAAGATGGAATGTGATTTTCCCATAGGGTCAAATGTTGACTATGTTCTGCGCCTGTCGCCATGTGAATTTATTGGATCGGAACGATACGAGCAATATTTTTAAAGGATCTTTCAAGCACCATTCCTGTAAATTTTGGTTGAATTTGTTTCTGTGGTTTCAGAGAAGATAAATTCGATTTTCCATGTTACATGTACACCATATTCTGAGCTGGTGGCCATGTTTTTCATCGGATCGGGAAGGAATTACCTTTCTTTGTAAATGGCCTTTCGTTTATTAATTCTGTATAATTTTGTTGAATTTGCTTTAGTGGTATCAAAAAGGTAAAGGTAACGGACGACGAAAGCCAGTGATGGCAAAAAAAACTTATAATTATTATTGCTGGTAAAAATGTGCATGTGGTATGGGCATTTTCAGCAGGTTGTTCAATGTTCTTGGTGATTGTTATATTGAAATATTGTTAGACTTGCCCATCATATAATTCTAATCGCTTACGTTTTATAGTCACAAATTAAATCACTCGTATAGTATGAGGTTTTCCTAACCTTTGTTATTTATGTGATAATGTTTGTCATTTGGTAAGAAAAGTCCGGTGCTAGGGGTTTTACTAATGGGACAGTACATGAGATTTTCTTGGTTTTGAGTGTTGTGTTTTTATCCCAGGGTTTTGTGGCTGTATAATGTAATTGTTTCTTTTGTGTGTGTGTTTTCGGTTTTGTCATGTCTCTAGACTTTGACTTTTGCATTTACTGCATCATTACTTCATTTTGCAGACTGTCTTTGTTTCAATCAAATTGCACCTTTTTGTCTTTCGTCTTCAAATAAATAAGATGAACGACTGACAGAACATTTTGTAGCGGGGAGTAAACGGCATTAGAACATCAAAATAGCGATAACTAAAATGACAGTAAATTAAAGTTAGGCACACGTCCATTTTAACAACAATAGTCTCTTAGTTTTAGATCACAATCAATTAAAAACAGATTGCTACGCGTAGCCATATGTTCCGCGCCGTACAATCAAACATTTTGAGTCCCCTTTTCAAACAATAAAGGCAGGACTTCCCCTTATAATCTAGTAAATACATAGTGCTGAAATCCTAAAACGATATTAAGCAGAATACTTTTTCTACAATTTCATATTTCTGGTTTGGTTTCCATGGTAACCTTAAGATCCACTATTCGTAATATTCCATTTCAGACCACCATTCCCCCCAAAAAAATTGGCAGGGTTTTCCCTTATAATTTAAGTAATACATATTGCTGAAATCACAACATATTTGAAAGGAAAACAGCTTTCACTGAAAGGTCTCAGATCTTCAAGAATAATAAGTCCTTCGAGAGTTTTTTTTATATTTACCAAAATTGGAATTTGTTTAAATTCTATGATTTTTGTTATCTCTATCATTCTATGAAGCTTTGACAACTTTTCAGAAGAAAAAGTAAAATAATATAAGCACTCAAGGAAGTTGTACTATTCAAGATCTGGCTTGTTACTTAAATCTGAGCCAATCATGCAAGAAAAGTTGTAACCTTATTTCAATCAGGAGCCTCATACCTAAAGCATATATGCATCTACTGATGAAAGATTAATCTTCTGCAAGTTGTATCTAAAATCCAGACTGTAACACAAACTCTATCCTAAGTCACTCATGCATGAAATGTAGGTCAAAGTGACCTTATGTTTATCTGGAGCTTTGTAACTTTACAAGATGCATCTACATACAAAATATTCTTCTTCTACGAGTTGTAGTATCTAAAATCCAAGCTGCAACACAAACTTTAACCTAAGTCACTCATGCATGAAATGTAGGTCAAAGTGACCTGATGTTTATAAAATGCATCTACATATAAAATATTATTCTTCTACAAGTTGTAATATCCCAGATCTGGACTCCTACAAAAACTTTTAACATAAGTCACTCATGCATGAAATGTAGGTCAAAGTGACCTAATTTTTACCTTGAGCTTCGTTACTTTCCAAAACGCATCTACATACAAAATATTATTCCTCTACGAGTTGTAGTATCCCAGATCTGGACTCTTACAAAAACTTTAACCTAAGTCACTCATGCATGAAATGTAGGTCAAAGTGACCTAAATTTTACCTGGAGCTTCCTGACTTTCCAAGACGCATCTACATACAAAATATTATTCCTCTAAGACTTGTAGTATCCCGGATCTGGACTCTTACAAAAACTTTTAACCTAAGTCACTCATTCATGAAATGTATGCCAAAGTGACCTAAGTTTTACCTGGAGCTTCATAACTTTCCAGGACACATCTACAAAATATTATTCCTCTACGAGTTGTAGTATCCCAGATCTGGACTCTTACAAAAACTTTAACCTGAGTCACTCATGCATGAAATGTAGGTCAAATCCACCTATTCTATATATCAACCTCCAGTTCTCATCAAGATGCATCCATGGACAAAACATTGTCCATCTTCGACTTGTTATTCAAAAGATATATGGTCTTAAGTTTGAACGGACGAACGGGTAAAACGCTATATCCCCTCCCCAACTTCGTTGGGCGAGGGGATAATAAAGCGTTTTTATGTACAGATTTAAGCTAATTTGATGAATAGTAGATGTTTTAGTAATAAAAGGAACATTCAATTTGAATAATAAAACTTTTTTTTGTTATTGAATAATACCAAACATGAGATTTTATGTTTAACATCCTTCTTTTAATTTCAAACATGTAACATGTTTATTATCAAAAAAGTTTCATTCCATCTAGTACATATGTCTACTAACAATCCTGGAAAATTGAGTAGTGGTTTCTGGGGAGTTGCGTCCACAATATCTGTCATTGTATAACATTGTTAAATTTTTAAAGTCCAATAACCAATTCAATATTTGACGAATCAAAACTGAAATGCGATATGATCTAGTACACTGTGCATATGGTGACTAACAATCTTTTAGAATTAGAATGAATTCCGAGTAGCGATTTCTGAAGAGTTGCGTCCACAAAATGTACCATTGTATAACAATGAGAATATTAAAAGTCCTATTACTTCTAAAAAATTTTACGAATCCAAATGGCGATGCGTATTGATCTAGTAAGTACTAATGGTGACTAACAATCCTGTAAAACTTGAATGAATTCCTACCAGCGGTTTCTGAGGAGTGTTTCCACAAAAGTGTGACATGCGCACGGACGGACACACGGACACAGACCCCCATTACTACGTCCCACTGTCGCGTTGCAGCGGGGGACAAAACGCGAATGAAATGGCTGGATAGGAAAAAATTACCCCAAGGGGCCTTCAGATAAATCAAAATCACACAAAGGGACTTCCTTTAGTTTTGTTAAATGTAAAATTTCTACGTTGTAGATCTGCAACATTTAAATTGGTTGGTGATCGGGGCAACACTTGAAATTAATTATCTTTGAAAACAGAATAAACAATGCATGTCAAATCCCCATTACCTAGAAAATAAAACGGTTTCTGTCTTACAATTGTTCACATTACATTCCCCATTACCTCTGGTTTTTAATACTTTTAGCCAGTGCAAGAGGAAATTTAAAGTAATTTCCAAACTCATCACTCTTTCATTGTTACAAGTGATATAAAATATATACGGTTTCTACTCATTTTCTTACTTTCAAAAATTCTTTTCTTTTGGGACTAAAAATCACGAATGCACACGAAAACATACAAGTGAGAAAACATGAATCACAGAGTGCAAAATATTTCTATGTATATTCCCAATTTTAAATAGTGAAAGAAAGGATATGGAGTAAAAGCACATGAGACAAAGTCTCTACAAATTAAACGTACATATTGCTCAAATATCGGGCCTTTGTCATTAGTTCATTATGCTTCGAAAATAGTGTAGTGTCTTTTCTCCAGCAGTAATATTTAAATATGCATCAATTATGATGTTTGGAATGCAAATATAAACTATTTCTGTAACAATGGTTACCATCATTTTAGTGTTTTGAATGTTAGTACAGACAATGAAACTTTTTAAGTTCCGCAGTACGTGTTTTAAAGTAAACCATGGCAATGTATTAAATATGAAAAAGAAAGGAAATGGGGTAAATGTCAAGGAGACAACATCCCATATCCAGGTTAAAACGACCCAAAACAAAGCATGTTAAAGTAAACCGTGGCAAATAGTAATTAGTTAAAAATGTTAGTTTATTTTTTTTCTAGTTCCGTTCAACTTCACAATAATTTATTATGTTTTACAATAACTGGTGTATTGCGAATATCTACCTTAACGTTTTAGGTGGAAATTGAGCTGGATCAAATTCTCTTTAAGTAGTATGGAAACACTTTTGAATCTTATGGTGATACTGTGAAAAAAGAAAAGATATTGGGTAAATGTCAATGAGACAACGTCACATCTCCAGGTTAAAACGACCCAAAACATTGCATTTAGGGATCACCGTACGGTCATCAACACATTGAGGAACCTTACAGCATATAGCAAGCCCGAAATGAAACAGTATTTGTAAAAATAAAGTGGATATGCAAAGTGTACCAACAAAAACATGAGTTTAAGAAAAAGCATTGCAAAGACTTCTGTAAACGCAACAGAATTTGGTCAGAATGATATTCTTGCGTTTGACTGTTCTTGTGCAAATCGTAACTTATCTGATTGCTACATATTGATATAATTTTCTAGGGTATTTTTGTTGTGAATTAAATACACTAAGGGTAGTTTGAATGTTATGTTGCGGAAAATAAACATTGTTGTAGTTTGTACGGAATGTGCGTAGACAGTAAAAAATTCATGTGATCATTGGTATAAATCGTACCTTCTCTAACATTGTGTCGTATCCAGCCTTCTTAATTTGTTTCATGCCTTTATCTGAAGGACTATTGACTGCATACGCATGGTACAGAGTTGGTTTTGTAGATATTATAAGCTCTTTTATATGGTTCCATAAAAATAACATGACACCTTTTCCTTCATACTGCTTGGAAACACGAGCAGCTCTGGTGACAACAGTTTCATCTTCATCAACAAAGAATGCAACATCAAATGCAACCTGAAGCGACAGAGATATATTTATGTAAACAGACGTTAAGACTAATTTTGGAAGGGCGTACCAGTAGAATGAAAGCTTACAACGTGTAACAAGGTGAAATGTCTTTACTGTTGTCTTTCAAAAGGAAAACATGACAGTTAATACGGGACTTTCGAGATAGGAACTGTCGTGTTTTTGAAGGCGGAAACTATGCCCTTAAATACCAGTAAGACGGGGTGACTGGATGCTTGATCTATTGAAATAGACTTATACCACATAAAAGAAACCAAAATAGTTATGAAATTGAAATGTATACTTATAACTGTTCATATATTAAAATCATATCACTAAATTTAAATTGACGAAAAACAATTAACCTGGATCACTACAATCGATTCAATATTAACCACCCTTAGCTCAACAGTAGTGTACATTATAAATCACCCTTAATACAACAGTGTTAATTAATTTGTATCTTTCTTAATGTATTGATGTTTTGATTTTTTCGTATAGACTTTATTCAGGTTTAGAAGTCCCATATTTGCACCTGTTACTGCAGAACATGTCTGACTTTACCAATATATCTATTGCAATTGTTAAGAGTAATTAGCTTCCTTTATATGTCAATTGTCTTGATAAATAGGATATTGTGTACAAAACTTGTCTTCGCACTTCAGTGAAGAGTTTTATAAAAATGGCTTAATAAATACGCACGTTGTTCCAAATCATTTCTTGGGGATAAAGTACACGTTTGTTTAGCGATCTCTATATGAAATAGTACCAAGGTGTTTTATTTGCTTGAAAATGTCTATCAAACTGATTAGATTAAAATGTTGATTGTTTGGGATGGTATCAGAACTGTTTTGAATAAGGAAACATTTTACTAGTTTTAGTTTTAAGTAACTTGATTATATTCTATTTTTTTTTTCAAAACAACTTTATACTATTCTGAAAATTTGGAAATAAACTGAGAACGAACTTTTTTAAACGGATTAAATATTTCACCTGAATGTAATTCGTAAATTTTTCAAGTTGTTTGTTTGGTTTGTTTTGTTTGTTTGTTTGTTTTATATGCGAGAATGACAGAAGACCACAGTGACTTATAAATACTGTTTGTTTATTGTCATATATGTCAGTATACAGAATACGAAATACAGCCAATACCAGCAGAAGCAATCACTCAGTTGTCTTGAAAAGTTTACTTTCTGTACCAGTCAATATAATCCCTTTGAAACTATTTTATCAGTTTGATAGAGTTTTGGAATGAAACTGGTCAGCCGAGTTGGTGAGCAGCTTTTAAGATGTATTTAATTTACCTGTTAATATAGATTATTACTCTGAACAATTGCAATAGATAGATGTTCAATTCGTGGTTAACCACAGGAATAAGAGACTTTTAGGATACTTGTTTGTTACCAAGAAGGTTCATTTTTACAAAAAACTATAATATCAGCCAACGGGAACTTACTAATGACTTATAAATGATAAGCAAGGTGTGAATAATGTTTCATCCATTTTATAGAGCTCCTGGTAATTTTCTTAAATGTACTTTCGGATTTCGTTTGGTTTTATGCATTTTAAACATTTTTGAAAATATGGATTTCCTTTGTTTGGGTTCTAGTGCTTGATGAGGAATTAATTTCCGAAATCGCCATACAGCTCATTAAAATTATTGAAGTTGGAGTAAACATATGTGTTATGGTCTCATGTTCATTTACTCCATATCCTTTCATAAAATATTTAACCCGTTTTTGTTGCGAATGTCTATAGCTATTAGGAGATATGTTGGATTTTTATATTCAATAGGTCAAGAATCAGGCTCTATCCCTTCTCTCTAATGGTTTCTCTTTTCTAGGAGGTTTAATACTATACGAAAAATAGTTACAGTTACCTTGTGTTGTATCCAAATCGTTCAAAGAATTTGTGTAAAAAATAAAACCTTACAAATTTATCACCATGTACAGCAGCAAATGCCATGACATTCTCAGATCCAACAAGGCTGTGGAAATATGAAGGGAGGTAATCCAGACCATCATAAACATCCTCTGGTTTCCGAATCGTCATTACTTTGTCGTAGTCTTCACATGTCACGCGTTTAACTGTGAGTTCAGCAACAATATCCGCCATAACTGAAATTAAACCCAATAAGAAAAATGTTTGTAAACAAGTAACTTCATCATTTCCCCTCCTCGCTTGTTTCTTCGGTTTTGTTTTCGATGTCCTAAAATAAAGCATCTACTTGTAAAATTCTCAATAGCTTCCTTTTTCATGGTTTATTATTTTGGAGTTGATATATTTTTAGCGACACCAAAAGAACTGTAAAAAACTAAATGTGCGCATTCTAAGATTTAAGGCTTCTCAGAGACTATATCATTTATATAATTCCAGTCGTGTTTGCTTTGATAGCGACGTAAAAGAGTACGTTTAGACGGACATTTTCTAAGGCTGCATGAAATCAAATTGAAACAAAAAATTGTCAAGGGCTCTCCTTTTGATATCGTTTGTACATGTTGCTGAATTATTACATATCGTGCAGGACAATACACGTATTTTTCAACAAAATTACCATGGCAACCAAATATCCAACTTTGCATTATGATCCAGTTGAGATCCCTTAAAAACTAAACTTGTGCAGGGATTCTCCTTATAATCTAGGTAATACATAGTATTGCAATTAAAGTTTAATAAACAACTGAAAACATTATTTTCTCAAATTTGCACTTTTTCTGGTATAATTTTCCATGGAAATCAAATATTAATTATAACCAATTTCAAATTCTGCAATAAGGGTCGCGAGTTCTTATAATCTAGGTAAATCAAAATTTATCTATAAAACAGAAAAAAAAAATTATTTTCTAAAAAAATTTCATCTTTTGTGTAGGTTTGTGTTAAGGGCATGATCTTGTATGGGGCCCTCTTGTATAACAAACTAACCATGAGGTTTCAAGGGACTGCTAATAACCGTTTTTGAGAAACACAGTCATGAATAATACAAAAAACATTTAAAATGCATTTTCCCCAGAGCCCAAAATATACTTTTCTCTATTTGACAATGTTGTATTGATTATTATGGCTAACTTCCTACAAAGTTTGAAAGGTTTATGTAGTTAATTCTCTGCGATCTGTTCAGACAATTTCACCGTGACCAGACGAAAGAAAGCTGCAAGAATAACAACTAGAACCAAACAATAACTTTCCCCAAAAAAATTATGAATAATATCGGTCGGTTATCTCCATGTACCAAGATAGTTGGAGATTATTTTGATTTTAATATCAAAAGAAGGCATTGATATGCTAATTAAAATTCTCTCCACTTTGCGTTCACTTTGAACCATACAAGAGGGGGGCAAGGGTATTAACTGTTATTGTGTTATTGGGTAAAATTGATTCTCTGTTAGCTGTTATTGCAAAATATAATGTTGTGTTAGCTGTTATTGGGTAGTTCTGTGTTAGCTGTTATGATGAATTTTCAGTTCACTGTTAGCTGTTATTGAACAGTTCAGTTTGGTGTTATTACAAAGAAATACCCCAAAATTTTCCTTTCACTTCTAAGTTGGAATTCCCCTTTTTAAATCCCAAACACCCCCACACACACACACGTCCCCCGTTCCGCCTGCTGCATTATTATATAGCTGTTGCCTACATCTGTATAAAGTTGTTAGTCTACATTTTTACTATTCAGTCGATTTTGTAAATTCAACTTTTTATTTTCTGTTGTTAATTTAACCAGCTTTTACTTTATAGTTCAATTTGAAGTAAATTGATTGATTGATTAGTTACAGTTTAACGTCCAGCAATATTTCAACTATATCAGGACACAAGTTAATAAAAATATAAGTAAGAGAAGAAAGAAGCAATTATGGAAGGGACAACAGGGACAATGAGTTTCGATTGCCACTGAAAATGGGGAGAAATTGGTAGGGACAGGGAAATTAGCCTTCTATACAAGTCCCAGAGACTCTGCTCTCTTTAGACAATATAGAAGGGGTCTTTATACTGCATGGAGAGTTGCATTTCGCTACAATGGTTCGCTACAATGGTTCGCGGTCAGGCTTTCTGTATTATGACCTGACTGCCCCGCATAGACACCTGCATTCCCGTATCCATCAACTGGGGACGCGCCCGGCAGCTCTGTAGCCGGAGCCCCTGAAAACCGATTCAGGTGCCGGGAATTTGAAATAAAATAAACTCCCATCACAACATACATTTTATTACCTCAAGTCTTGACGCGTTTTTCTTAGAATTTTAAATACGTGTTGACCTTTTTAATATCATATATAATTTAACGATGTTTTGGGACTTTTTTGCTCAAATTCCAAGTCATGATTAGCTTGATTAACCAAAATGGCAAATTAGTCGAATGAATAATAATTCATCTCTACGACAAGAGTTGAAATTGAAAAACACTCATACAAGAAGTGAAAGTGAGCACCGATAGCTACATGATGAGAAAATAAAATTTAATCACATACTGATTTTTGAAAGTTGTTCGAATCTTCGATTCTTGACAACTGAAAAAAACATGTTGATAAAACACAAAGCAGTAAGACAATGTAATATATATTCAACTGCACATTTCATTCTTAGCATCACTAAGACAATACTTCTTGTGGCATTTGAGTTTGTCAGTTCTGAGATAGGACTCAATAATTTATTCACGAAA
>MJUU01025015.1:67046-82374 GCA_002080025.1 Modiolus philippinarum
ACATTTCATTACATTATGTATAGTCCCTGTATTGGCTATAGGGTGAAGGTTTGGGCCCAATAAAACTAGTTTAACCCCGCCGCAGCAGGTTTGCGCCTATTCTAAGTCAGGAAATTTATTAAGCCTTTGTGTGTCTTGTCTGTTTTATAGTTAGTTCACTTTATGTCTATGGAAGTGTAGGATGATGTTTATTTCGCTGAACTTGATTACTCTTTATTTAGGGGCCAACTAGGACCTGCCGTTGGGTGTGGGGTTTCCTCACCGTTCACTAGAGATCTTTTGGTGGCTTTGAGTTGTTATTACTCCCCTTTGGGTCGTTGTCTCTGACACATTCCCCGTTTCCCTTTTCTTATTTACCATTTTTGCTAGTGTAATAATGTCTTGTCCTACCGGTAGGGGACTTGGTATATATTGCCTTGCAATACGATCCACACTTGTTGATAATGAAGTCAATGAACATGTTTATGATGAACAATGATGGCCTATGGATGTATATCTTCTCCACAAGAAAGTTTTATTGAATAAGATGACTGTTATCCAAGTTTTACATTTATATGTTAGCTGTTATTGACTTGATATACACTGTTAGCTGTTATCACTTATTTGAATTATCTGTTATCTGTTATTGAAAAAATCAATTTGCTGTTAGGCTGTTATGGGACCCCCCTTGCCCCCCTCATACAAAACTTAGTACAGGAAAAATCCGACCGATGTGTTTCATTATATCGAAGGCATGACAACTCAGGGTAGGCCCTAAATGTTCTATCGAAATATTAAATCAAAGCTCCGATGGAGCTGAATCTCGAAGCCCTGAAATGACCAGAAAATCTACACGTGGCAAAACTTCGTAGTCATCCGAAGAACTGCTGCATACGTCTGCATGTATTAAGTTATTCCGTAATACGTGAAAATAATCGGATTGTGTGATTTGGCATGTCGATTTCATTGCTATAAATATATGCAATACACTGTTAAAGGTTAACAAATGTTATTTTCATCTTTGACCAATTACTGCGCGACAGGTTCGTTGATCCGAGACGCAATATAAAAAACGAGTAATTTGATAAACATGCATATTGTTTTCAATTTAATAAAACAATACCGTATTCAACTCAAGAAAATGAAGAAATATAACTTAAAAACACAATGTATACGATTTTGAAAGAAACTTGCGCACTATATTTTATCGGAAGCACGAAGTTTATCTTTTAGAGCTGTTAAGAAGCTTGAAGCTTCAAGTGATTTTTTCTTGCCATATTAACATCTCTCCAGCCATTCCATGGCTTCGAGATAAAAATTGTTATACTTGTTCATATAAATAAGCTTTCCTTATATAATTTAAGTTTTTAAGGGTCTGAACAACTTTCTTTAAATTGATGAGATAAAAACACTATGAAAAAATTCACGGCAACTCGCAGATATCCATGGGGTTCAAACATTTGAAATGAAAGAAGTTTGAAAACATGGTAATCGGGTCAGCTCCCGATGTCCTATGGATGAGGATAACATGGCTAATGTTTATTAGGGACCAAGATGAAACGCATGCAGTACTAACTTCCTGTTGATAAAAAACCGTATAAAATTTGTTTACATTGAATATACAATGAAGGGATATAGAGTGATTGCACATGGGACAAAGTCTCTACAAATACATGGTAAAAACAACAAATGAACAACGGTTTTATTGTTGTTCTTCATCTTGAAGTCACCATGAGGCCTTCAACAATGAGCTTTGCTCATACCTGATAGTAAGTTTACGAAGGCCCCTAGCACCGGTTTGAGCGGAATTTCTTGCTAGATGTCGAGCAATGCTACATGCACGCTTTTGTACCCATGGATACGGGATCATCAACAAAAATTAAATTGTGGCAAAGTATTCTTACAATCACCGTCATCCGTTGCCTGACAAAAAGACTAACAGAATACAATCACAACACTTATACAACCACAAGGCACTCATCGAGTCAAAAGTAAGAAAATCAGGCATAAAAAAGTCATGAGATATGGGCAAAATAAACAGGTGGTCAAAATAACAAATTGACATAACAAAAAAAAAAATAAAATTGCGAAAATTTGAAAGTATGATACTGCACCCACTTGAGAAATTCTCTCAAGTACAAGTACACCATAACTAAACTGATATAGAGCATAAATCTCTCGCATGGGAATCTTTTACGGACTCCACAATGCAGGAGAGACAAACTCCTGTCTAATATATGCATTGAAGGGATATTGAGTAAATGTACATGAAACAAAGTCTCTAAAATACATATTAAAACAAAGCAATGGCACAACGATGGCACAACGCTTTCATTGTTGTTCTTCATCTGAGGCCTTCAACAATGAGAATTGCTCAAACCTCCTAGTAAGTTCAAGACGGCCCCTAGAAATCTTTTTTTTGCGGGGGGGGGGGCAGACTGAATATTGATAAGGTACATTCAAGCAGTAACCAGGTACGTAGTATGTATTATAATTTTTTTTGCATAATGGGAGGGGTCTCAAGACGTCCATAATTTATATTATTTGCTGAAATTCCAGTGATAGAATTATATTTTGCATATTGCCTGTGTGCGGTTTCCGTTTTTGCAAAAGGTAGTGATCATGTAATGTGTATTATTTACATATGTAAATTTTGTAAACTAAATTTATTTTTGTAGTGATTACCTGTGTATTTCAACTACTTTTACTTTCGCATTCATAACCTATATATTTACCCACTGGTTTACCACACATAGACAAACTAATAATATACAAAATCGTCAAGCTGTTCACTTACCTTTACACACTTTAGACAATTTTGTACAATGATCAGGTCAAGAAGTAGCTGCAAATGTACTTCCGGTTTGTTGAAGGCCAACAAAAATACAAAATTGATTCAATTTGTACACGATGCAGCTCCTCAATAGAAAATAAATAATGTACATATATATATATATATAGAACAGTTATTAGGCTGCCATGCTTGTTTTTATTTGCTAATTTATCAAAAATGCACATTAACTTTTCTAGAATCGTCAATCCCAGAAGATCCAGTTCATTACGATATGTTATCCACTTGAGATACATTTAGTTAGATTTTAAAGTTTTAATTGCGAGGCTAGCCAAGCTTTTGATTTTACTTTTTTAACTTAACGCTATAAAGCGGCCGGTGTTATCTTTTTCTTCAAATAAATGATAAACACCAAGAATTGTATTACGAATATAGCATGGTTTATTAAAAAAATGTTGAATATGAAAATTTATCGTACCGGTTAGAACCAGTTTAAACTTCATATAATAGTATCTAGAGAAAAAAATAAATTAAATTTGACATATATATTGAATTGTTATTACATATAAAAAATCATTTGCTCCAGAGAAAGCAATTTAATTCTTCGAGTAGATTTTATTTTTATGTTTATTCATTTATTATTTTTTTGTTTGATAAAATCAGAAAATAATTACATATGATTAAAGCTGATAGGTTGCCACTCACGATTTTGAAGTATGAAATTAGGCTTGAAACTGACAACTTTTTCACCTTCAAAGTAGTATCAGTTTATGAAAAAATAAGAAAAAAAAAGAAGTTCAAATATATGAATCAGAATGTCCCTTACAATGGAGTTATCGAAAGAAAAATGGGGTCGTTAGAAGATATCAAATATCATGCTAAAATGGCAACAATGTTGGAATAAACATTATTAAGTTTTTCCATTTGTCCATCCGTCCGACTTGTTAGCACTCTAGCAAATGATTTTATTTTTAAATTTGATACATTTGCCAATGACAAAGTCATGGTCAAATAGGTTTCATACCTCTTGATGAAACAACAACATACTGGGTAGACTGACTAGTGCTGCATCCTGGCTCACTTCGCTTTGGTCTGTTGCGTTAGATTCCACGGATTTGATACAGACTCGTCAGTCTACATAATGGGGTCTGTAAGTCTCGTCTAATTTTGGTACCCAGAAGTTGCATTTTTAGCAAAAAAATGTGACCTTTCAAGCAAACAATAAGGACGTCATAGCCCCCCAATGTCATATTTTGGCGGGAAACGTTTTTGAATTTGAATTTTATCGTGATTTTTCAGTGTTACATGACGATACTTACAGACCCTATTATACTGAAGGAAAACAAAACATGTCTAGTACATAATTGAAAGGCCACAGACATGCCAAAACCGAGAAAAACAGCAGCCACAAGTACGAAGACATGAGGCAAGAACGCAAATACAGAAATCGTGGAAACAACATATTGTTACTAAGAATAGGGTCTGCAAGTCTCGTTCGATTTTGCAACTTCCGGGTACATAAACTGTACCCGGAAGTTGCATTTTGTACGAAGATGTATGACGTTTCAAACACAAAACTGAAAGTCATAATTCAAAAACGTCATGTTTTGGCGGGAAACCTTTTTAAATTTCAAATTTATCGTGAAATCTCGGTGCCACATGACAAGACTTACAGACCCTATTACTTATTTCCTGTCCCTTTACACGTCTTTTGTAAAATGTCATGACACAAAATCGAAGGATAATAAAGTACCGAAGTTACTGTTAATTTTGTTTCTGCATATGTGCATTTCGACAACTTTGATAATGAAGATATGAAGATACCATACAAAAACATTAAATATCATGGATGTGTAACAGGAGTAGTTTAGGGGAACAATAAACACATGAAAGGTCTGCAATAACAAGGAAAGTGTATGGCTCGTTTTGTGTTAAAAGTTTATGTTGCTTCTTGCATGACTCCTGCTTCCGAGTTCTTGTACACGGACATTATAAATGATTAATCCGGTAATGTTTACGCTTATTTGTCGTAATTTTGTAACAAGTACAAGTTATATAGTCCTAACTGCAATGGTAGACACCTTACCCTAAACTCAAGTATAATTTGGATAGACAACAGTATAGTTTGTAACAACTTAAGGTAGATGGGTACTCCAAAATTTTTTCCATAGATTTTTTTTATTTTTACAGGAAAATTTCCTTATTATATAAGCATTGAAACAAAAAAAATAAAAAAGGGGGGTCACCGTACTTATTTTTAAAATAACTGATATCAAAATAATCAAATATTTCTAATGAATATATAGGGAAAAACAGGTATATTGTTGATTTCTTTAAAACTGTTCCATAGATTTTTTTTCTACTTTACTCATGTGTTAGCCCTTTAAACATACTTTCAAAAAATATAAAGAAAAATGGGGGTCACCGACTTTGTTTTCCATTTAATTTGTAAAATGTGAATTTTCATAGTGATATCTATGTAAAATATTTTGATCAGATTATCTCCCTTTTTCAAAAATCCTCTTCCAATTTATTTAATTATCAAGTTACCATACCTCGTCTAATTAGATAAAGACATGTGAAATCAAGTCCATGTAGGTCCTTTGCATTTTATATTATGGATATAATATTGATTGATTCATTACAAATTAAAACTTTTTGCATATTTTAAAAGGCAGATAATACCATAACAGCATAAATAACAAATTCAAAATGGCGGAAGACTACGATCTACCTTAAACAAGCAAGCACAGATCGTATTTGTGTGTCGTCTGCAAGACGGTTAAAATCCGGGACCAGCGGGCCGGAAGGCGCTGCTGCTTATATACCCAATAAGGACCCGACCGGGACCGGGACTAACAGAAAGTGACCCGAGAGTGACCCGAGACCCGAGAGACAAAATTAAATAAAGAGAGATAGAAGAGAGCTTTCAAACAAGAGAATAATAAGAAGTAAATAAATAAATAACCCAAATGTCTACCATTACACTACCCCCCTCTTAAGACCTAATATGCACCAGCAGAATGCACATTAGTCCTTAAAAGAGTACATAATACATATTTACATATATATAATATATTAACAATAACAATAATATATTACTTTTACTTTTTAGCTTACTGTCTCTCTAAATATAGAATAAAATGAATAGATTATACTTTACTGTCCTTCCAATAATAGGAAAAATAGAATAAATACCATTTAAGTATAAAACAATTACTATATAAATTCAAATTCAACAATATCTCAACAATAAATTAAGTCATAACACAATCATAACAATATTTCAGAATCACTGGTAACGGAAGATGACATCAGATGAAATTACAAAACAGGTGAAGTACAAAATGTACTTAAAAATTCCATAGAAAATGACATCAGTTGATGATGAACCATCAGATGAATGAAGAATACATGTACAAAACGGATGAAGTAAAAAATGTTCTTAAAATTTCCAGAGTAGATGACATCAGTTGAATGGTGAACACTAACAGAACTCAACGGAAGAAGTACAAAATGTACTTATGGTTCCTGAGCACAGAATAGAGTTTCCCGATATTTAATCTCGGCCAACTGCCGCTTCAGCTCCCGATTCTCTGCCTCACATTTCCTACGCAGTTCACGCTCATTCTGTATAGAAGGCAATTCTAGCTTTTTAAGATCTAATTTCTGTTTTGCGGCCCTGCGTTCACGGTCAATAAAGTTGCAAAGATATCTCAAGTGTTCCTCAATTTCATCTACAGTGTCAGGGATATGAGGAACAAAAAGTTCCTTGACATCCTAACGGCTAGTCTGTGTAGCAGATTCCGTTGTGCTGGTTAAAGGTAGATGGCAAAGCTGGTGGTGTGATTGTTTCAGAAGGTGGTGGTGGCGGACGTGAACGGTAATCTTCTAGAGAGATCTTCTTGGCAGGTTTATTCAAAGAAGCAGCAAAAGTAGGCTTGATGTGTACAACAAAATCAATTTCATCATCACTAATTGGATCATACAATATAACATTCTTGACAATGGTTGAAGATGGAGACGGAGGAACATTAGTAGCACGGAAAGTGGAAATTGTAGAACAAGGTGAAGAGACTGGTGAGAATACAGCAGATACTGAACATGAATCACTGGTGACCACTGAAGATGTCTGAGGTGGAACAACAACAACAGAAGCAACTGTAGGTGCTGGTGGAGAGGAAGAAGCAGTAACAGAAGAAGAGACTACTCTCTTTTCAGACCTCCCTTTGTAAATAAAAAACCAGGGTCAATGAAACCCTTACTCTTAGACTTAACGGAATTACACTTGGAGACAATTTCCTCAATTTCCTTAGGACAACTCTTCCCATGAACCTACTTAAGGTGTGTTTTCATATCGGATCCTTCTCAAAGTGCTAGTACATCCTGAAATAGCACATTCAAGTGCTGAAGTATCCTCTACGTGCCTTTCATACCAGTGACGCCTGTACTTTGTTTTGTTTTGAAATACAGAAGTGTTGCAGTCTGCTACGGGACAAGTCATTCCTGGTTTGAAAAAAAGAATTCAATTTTCTCATCAAAGCTGAAGTCCTCTGCCAAGACACTCAAAGTATCCATATTTGACATAACACTAAAATATAAAAGCACGATTTATAAATTACAATTCAATTCAATTCAATTTGTACTATGTGCCAAACAATAAAAGCAAATATTACCCTAGTTACCACTTTCCCAAGACCCTCCAGACCTTTATGTAGCCTGAGTAGGTTCAGACACATTTATATATCTGAGGAATACTAAGTAACCATGCCCGGTCGAGACACACACTCGATATAAATCTCGGTATCCAACATGTACCGGTATAACTATACATTTTAACACAATAATAAACACGCGTATTATGCCCCGTTTAAAGCTTACAGCTTTACATTTTATACACTTGTCTTGACCGCAAAAGTCTCTCGACTTTCAATACAAATTTAAATAGAATTTTACTATATATTTAAGTAATCAAGCTCATCTCATTCTGCATATAGTCAAAGTATCACGACTTGTATTTTAAATATTAATTTTTTTTTTTACAATTTATAAATCTTCCCCCAACTAGCGCGAAGCGCGATTTATAGCGATAATTTAACAGGTGGCTTAATAAGCCTTCCGGTCCTACTTCGAACTGGTGCGTTCGATTTTGGTGTTAAGGCATCTTCCTCAGTTGCGTATTCATAACTTTGTAGAAAGTCATTAAGACTTTGTTCTTCTTCATCCTCCAATTCAGATTCGCTGTTGTTTTTGTCGTTCTGCAACTCGATCAGTTTCGAATCATTGGCATGCACATTTTTCTTTTTCCCATCTTGACATCTTTCAACTTTGTAAGTCACATCTGATATTTTCTGGATAACTTTATAGGGACCAACCCATCCAAGGCCTAACTTCTGACTGGCTTCTGGCGGGTACCATCTAAGGACTTCATCACCAACTTCTAATTGTCTTGATTTTTGTTTCCGGTCGTAGTATTGTTTCTGTCGTTTGAAACTGGTCTGTAAATTTTCGTGTGCACAGTCGAATGATCGTTGCATTGCCTCTTTTATCCATTGTACGTAGCGGATGGGACAGCTTACATCTGGTCTGTTGTTCGATAATCCTGTCACGACATCTAAGGGAAGAGATATATCCCTGCCGAGCATCAGAAGATTTGGGGTGCACTTGGTGCTCTCCTGGACACTAGCCCTATAAGCCATGGCAAGAAAGGGAAGGTGGTCATCCCAATCGTCTTTGTTGTCATTTACAAACATAGCCAACATGGCTTTTAAAGTACGATTGTACCTTTCAATCATTCCGTCTGATTGGGGGTGGTAGGGAGTGGTGCGTGATTTCTCGATGTCAAGAAGAGTGCAAATACGGATGAATAATTTTGATTCGAACTCGGGGCCTTGGTCCGTATGTATTCTAATTGGGGTTCCAAATCGGCAGATAAAATCTGTGACCAGCTTATCCGCAACTGACTGTGCTGTATGGTCTTCCAGTGCATAAGCTTCGGTCCAATTAGAAAAATAATCGCCGATTACCATGATAAACCGATTACCATTGTCAGTTGTAGGTAAGGGACCCAAGATGTCTATGGCTACACATTCCATTGGTCCGAACACTGTTTCATGCTGCAAAGGTAATCTACCACGTCCTGGTCCAGGTTTTCGTCTTGGGCACTGAATGCATGTCTGGCACCACCTTGTTTTATCTTCTGTCATTCCAGGCCAATAAAATCTGGATTTTATCCTCTGGATAGTCTTCTCTCGACCAAGATGAGCCGCTGTTCTAGTGTTATGCAATTGATGCATAATTTCCTTTCTCATGGACATAGGCTTGACGAACTGTGCTACGGTAGTGCTTTCTTCATTTTCCTTAATACGGTACAAAAGACCGTTTTCAATTTCAAGAAGTGGCCATTGGCTGAAAAGAATGTTAAATTCTTCATTCTGGTTCTTTTGCTTCTCGGGCTTTCCATCACATTTTTGTAACAACTCTTTGATATGTCGAATTGCGACATTAGCTTCCTGTGCAGTAAGCAGATCGCTCACACTCCACTGACCTGACCAATTAGAATCGATGACAGTTTTCTCTATATGATATTAAATAGAATGGTGACTAGACTCTGTATCACTGTTTGGCGTTTTTGTTGTTTCTGTCTCTTTGCCTGTTTCATCTGTCATTTGACAATTTTGTTCCGTTTGTCTAGATCTGGTAACAGCATTGACATGGGCAATACAATCTGTTCCTTTGCTGCACTGACTGCACTCTTCGCGCTTACACCTTCGCCTTGGTTTACGTGACAAGGCGTCTGCGTTACCGTGTGATGTACCTCTTCTATGTTCGATCTTGAAATCAAAAGTGTCCAAAAGCGATAACCATCTGGCGACCATGCCCTCGGGCTCCTTGAAGTTCTTCAGCCAATAAGTGATGAATGATCAGTTCGTAGTAAAAAGTGCCGACCAGATAGATAATATCGGAACTGTTTTACGAACATTACTACAGCTAGAAGTTCACGATAAGTAGTGCAGTACCCTCTCTGAGTTTTGCTTCCGTAAGCTATTACCTTTTCCTCCCCGTTCTGTATCTGTGATAAAACACTACCTTCCCCGAAATTGCTCGCATCTGTGTCTAGCACAAACATGTCGGTCCTTGTCGGATACGACAGAATAGGCGAGGACACAAGCGTGTCCTTTAACTTCCTGAATGATACTTCACAGTCGTCGGTCCATTCGAATCGCTTGTCTTTCCGTGTTAGCTGGTTCAGAGGATAAGCAATGGTTGAAAAGTCCTGGATAAATTTACGATAATAAGACGCGATGCCTAGGAAACTTTTAACATCGGAGACAGAATCTGGCACAAGCTAGTCTTTAACAGCACTAACTTTTTCGGGATCACATTGAATTCCTTTAGAGGACACTACATGGCCAAGATATCGAACTTCGACTCTGAAAAATGTACATTTCGAGGGTTTTAACTTGAGATTGGCTTTCCGAAATCGGCTAAATACCATCTTTAAATCATCTAAAGTATCTGAAAAAGTGGTACCGAAGACGATGACGTCATCAAGGTAAATTAGACACCTGTCCCATTGTAACCCTACTAACGTGAGCTTCATGAGCCTTTCGAACGTTTTTGAAGAATTTGCTAATCCAAAAGGCATTCCACGAAATTGGTAAAGACCTTTGTGTGTCGCGAATGTAGTCTTATGTTTGTCTTCTTCCCTTATCTTAACCTAGAAATACCCCTGAGCAAGATCTAAAGTACAAAAGTACTTAGCTCCCGATAACGAGTCCAATGAATCATCGATCCTCGGAAGAGGATAGCTGTCCTTGATAGTTACCGAATTAAAGCGACGATAATCAACACAAAATCTCGTCGTGTTATCGCGTTTCTTAACTAATACAATGGGTGCACTCCAAGAAGAAGTACTGGGTTCAATAATCTCTTCTTTCAACATCTTATCTATTTCATTACTGGCTATTTCGCGTTGTGCGATTGGAAGTCGTCTAGGGGGGAATTTTAATTGGTCTACAATTTTCTTCGACAGTTATCCCATGTTTAACCAAATCAGCACGCCCTAATTTACCATTTGGGCTCATGAAAATACAGTTAAACCTGTCTATATTGACCTTTCAAGGGACGAAGATAAAAAGGTCACTATAGACAGGTGGTCTTTAAATACAGGTCCAAGCCATCCTCAGGATTGATGCATCAACTCCCTTAATGAAATGTTTTTAAAGTCATTAGCAATAGCAAGTGCTAGCTCCTTCAGCATTGGACCTTTATAATTTTAAATTCGTCGCTTCGTAGCATCTTTAAACTATTCCACACAAAGATCGTTTTTGTCTTCATTCCCGATGATGCGTCTCGTGCGTTTTTGCGATTCAGGGGCATTTTTTAGAAGTCATATAACATCTCTGACAGCCTTTCTTTTACGTAAATTCTGTATCTGGGTCTTCAAACCCCACAATTTCTGTCAATTTCCAATGTCTTAAAGTTTTATCGCTTCCACTTTTGAATTTAAAACGCCATCTTTTGAATTTGATTTTTCTTAGCAATTATGTAAACATTAATCACTCAGGAATGAAAAAGTTTTTATCTGATTGATTCTCATTGGTCAATTCCGAAATCTTGTTCACCTACCATGAAATCTCGATGTTAACGATATCAGCTGATTGAAATCTCGCTAGGAAACGTATCTGACGAGAACGAAAAAAATGTCAATTAACATCCGGTTTTTGTGGAGCATCGAAGGTCGCTATGTACAGGATTTCAGAGTCGTGCGGACGGTTTTTTACAGTCGTAAGTCGCGTTAGACAGGTTGTCGTTATAGAGAGGTAATCAAAGAGGGAATTTTCTCGGGAGGAATGAGAAAGGTCACTATGAGCAGTTTGTCGTTATAGACAGGGAGTCGCTAGTACAGGTTCGACTGTATCCGAATATTGGGCTATAACATTTCCTACTTGAGACTTTTGATTACTTGATAATTTATCAGAAACGCTTCCTACAAGAGATTTTAAATGTTCCGGAACTACGTTTTCTGTTTTATTTTCTACTTCGCGATGGAAGTCACCTTCTATTATTTCCTCAATAGGTTGAATAGACGCCACTGATAAATTCCGCTTAAGGATAATAGTATCCTTGGTTGGGTTCATAATCGAAAATGTAACTTCTTTATCAGATGTTTTAACTACTGATTTGGGAATACATATATGCTTATGTCCATGGAACCCAATGTCAGGTTCTAAAATAGCACTCAATTGCAATCCAAATTCACCGTTTATTTTACCTTTTAAAAATATTTCCGATTTGCCCGGAACGTGTACGGTTTCCACTAACTGAACTCTAGCGCAAGTCGCGCTAAATCCATTTTCCTTATGTAATTTTATACTAAAATCTGGAAATACTAATATACCATTACCAGCGTTTATTGTCACATCATATTTGGACAAAAAGTCCAAGCCAAGAATTCCATCAATGTTCCCTAAATTGGCTACTACTACGTTATGATCGTTATAACCTCATAATTAATCAAATTTAAAAGTAGGTTACAAGTACCTACTACCTCCATTTGTTCACCGTCCGCGGTAGTTAAATTCATAGATACTGATTTAAGATTTGACTTATTGTTACCAAGTTTCTCAAAATTTTTATTTGAAACAAGCGTTACCGCGGAACCAGTATCAACAAGCATGTCAAAACATATTTTATTTACACTAATTTTAACAAACCAACAGTGCTGCGTAATTGCTGCGAGTCTCGTAAGCATTGGCCTTAATTTATTCAAATTTAATTTATCAACATTACAATTTGGAAAATTTTCCTGGGTTGAACTGTCGGCCGCACGTGCAACCCCAACTAGTTTAAACCCTCCCTTGACTTCTCTACTGTGTTCTCAGAAAATGAAAGCTGACCATTTTGTCGATTTTGTTGGTTTTGAATATCTCGGGTTTTAAAGCGACAATCACGCATAAAATGACCGTTACGTTTACAATAGAAACATTGTATTTCCTTCCTGGATTTAGTGGGCGCGTTCGGCGACTTTGTCGAGTGACTTGCTCTTGTGGTTTGTCTAATTTGCTGACAACACGATTTAGGGACTGTTGCATGTCCCTTATAGTTACTTCGAGTTCTGCGATCTTCCCGTTTGGATTATCCGTTCGACCCTTATTTGACCCGTTTCTAGTCAAAGCCATAACAGGATTTTCATCCGTCTCCCTGGGCTTGCGTGAGCAAGTTTGTGTTCCTTCAAACGCCTCGAATTCAACTGCAAGCGATATCGAATGGTCAAGCGTACTTGGATGTGCGAATTGCACATGACGCTTAAGTTCGGGACTGCCTAGGCCTGATATGTATTGTTCGACTATGAGACTTTCACGCATAGTTATTGGAATCGATGGAAAAGCGCGACTTCAGTGCGTACCCATAATCGGCCGCGTTTTCGTCTTTGTTGCGCTTGCGATTTCTGAATAAACACCTATAGGCAGTCTCCGGTGGACAAAATCTTTGCATTAATGAAGTCCGTAACGTGTCATAGTCTGATAATTCATCTGCGGATAATTCGCTAAGAACGCGTTGAGCTGTACCGCGCAAACTCATGGCGAGTTGTGCTGCCTTTTCTTCACTGGTCCATTGGTTCCACAGAGCGACCTGTCGGTTCGCTGTCCGTCATACAAATCAGGTTCTTTTAATTTGCGATTTCTTGTATTTCGAAATGACTGTGGAATATGTCGATCGTCGAACGCGTTCGTGTGTGCCAGAGCAATGGTCTGAGTATCCCCATGGGTAGTCTGGTTAGAAGTGTATGAATTGCTTGTTGGATGAAGGCTATTCATGTGAACATTTTCTCTTTGTGAATTTCCTGTCATTTGCTGTGTAGGCAATGACGAAAATGTCATTTTTCTCCCTCCTCCTATATTTGTGCTGTTCTCAAGAAACTCATTGATGCGTTGTGTATTATGTACATTTACCCCATTGGAACCACAATTTCTGTCATAGTTTTCTTAATAACTTTCATTTTCTATTCTATAATCACTTTATTGTTTATTGTCAGAAACATAATTCCTCTCATTGTTGTGTTGAAACTCAAAACCTGTATTTCTCGTGTTTTATTAGAATATGTACAATGTACAATTTTATTTCCTACATTGGAACTCGGGGTATTCTCCCTTTCGAGCACCTGTTCACCGTAAACATGATCTGGCCTTGAACTGTGGTTCTAATTGGTTGATCTTTCAGGCGGAACATTTACGACGTCATTGTAAATACAAGCGTTTGTGTATTGAACAACGCCATTCATATCTGACGTTCTCCCAAATAAATCGGGATTTATGTTGTTATTTGGCGATTTTGTTGGGTGACAATCACTAAGATTTTGTGACAATGTGTGTGGAATACTTTGTCTTCCAAATTTATTGTGTATTTCTGGAAAATAACTACAAGAATCATGTGAATGTTGATGATGTTGATGGAAGTTGTATGTCATGTCGCGACATTCGGACTTATAATTTCCGTTTAAAACAGAGTTGTCATGCAACTTGGTATCCGTTTGAATGTTTGGATTAGGAACAGGATTGTCCAGCACTGAGTTGTTGTTCTTGTCATGCGAAAGATTCCAGTACGAGGAGTGCTAAGGACAAAAAGTCCGTCTGTGTCAGTGGCGTTTTGATTTATGTCAATGGGATTTTGTGTTTTCTCATTCTTTTGAATGGACCCGGACGCTTCGCAAGGTAAGGCTATTGAATTTATATTGTTTGCTTGTTCATTGTTGGCTTTATTCATAAAACTAGGTGTCAAATAATTCCGTACCCCATTGAAACCATAACTAATATTCCCGAAAAACGAACAGTTGGAAGCCATTTTTGCAGGCTTATTTCTCCTAATTTCGAAATATCCGTGCAGGACGATGCCCCCAGTTGTAACAGGAGTGTTTTAGGGGAACAATAAACACATGAAAGGTCTGAAATAACAAGGAAAGTGTATGGCTCGTTGTGTGTTAAAACTTCATGTTGCTTCTTGCATGACTTCTGCCTCCGAGTTCTTGTACGCGGACATTATAAATGATTAATTCGATAAAGTTTACGTTTATTTGTTGTAATTTTGTAACAAGTACAAGTTATATAGTCCTAACTGCAATGGTAGACACCTTACCCTAAACTCAAGTATAATTTTGATAGACAACAGTATAGTTTGTAACAACTTAAACAAGCAAGCAAAGATCGTATTTGTGTGTCGTCTGCAAGACGGTTAAAATCCGGGACCTCCGCACCGGAAGGCAGTGCTGCTTATATACCCAGAAAGGACCCGACCGGGACTGGGACTAACAGGAAGTGACCCGATAGTGACCCGAGACCCGAGAGACAACATTAAATAAAGAGAGATAGAACAGAGCTTTCAAACAAGAGAATAATAAGAAGTAAATAAATAAATAACCCAAATGTCTAGCATTACAGATGCATATCAATACTATCCATAAGATTACAGACCCAATTGTACATGATTATAAAAATAGAGCGCGTACTTAGCAGATAGTCCAAAATGAACAAAATCCACGTAGAAAGATAAAAAAAA
>MJUU01025015.1:92177-119175 GCA_002080025.1 Modiolus philippinarum
TTACTTTCATCCCTTCAGAAATTCTATGGCCGTCACCATGACATCATTGACAGATATGACGTGTCTGTGTCCCAAATGAAAACGGACATTTTCAGCTAAATTTCACGTCTTCACGGATTTGACATAACCGGATTTGACTCAACCCCGGATTGACTCACTGATAGTGTGACGGGTGCCGCTAGCGGAGCAGGACATGCTTACCCTTCCGGAGCACCTGATGTCACTCCCGGTTTTCATGGGAGTTCACACTATGAGTGCCTTAGTTCTTAATGTTATCTTTTTATTTCCGTGCATTGTAGCTGTCTCACGTCCTTGTTTTGTCTTTGTTTTTATCTGTTACCGTTTCTGCCATGTCTTTGGACTTCGATTTTTGTAGTCATCGCTTCCCTTGTTCCTTCGGTATTCTACTGCCGTTGTTTAATTCACCAAAAGCTGAAAATGCCCAAACCACATTGGCAGAATAGGTCCCCCTCAGTGATGCTCATGTGTTGTTCGTTTCACACGCATTCTTCTTTTTTTCATTGCTCTACATTTTAACTTCCTTTAAACCTGACCTTCTTACTGCTTTGCTGATATTACAAGTTTTACTGCAATTTATCTTATATTTTTGTCCTTTTTGGTGTTTTAACACTTAAAATGTTCTCCAGGGCAGCAATAAATTATGTATCTATAAAACGCTTTGACTGACGAGTGCAGAAAAGTCGTTGCAGGCTTTTGCAGGTGTAGGTATCATAGAACAACCTTGTCTACTGTCTTCGGTTGTTACTTGCTATTTAATGAGCACGAGCACATAAATTGGTCGCATGATAGTTACAGTATTTTAATGGAGATTAATTTCAGAAGTGTAGACATGAATTCTGGTGAATATTATTCACAAGAAACGTCTGGGTCAAGAATGATAATTGCAAGTGAAGGTTCGGAATCGGAAGACGGCATGATGGACTCAGGAATGGCAGGTGATAATAATATAATTGATTTTTTCCCTCTAACTTAAGGTGTTCAGTGCTTGCTTTTTTACTAACTTTGTTAAACAGGTGATAATATTATAATTGCTTTTTTTTCTCTCACTTTAGGTGTCCTGAGCTTGCTTTATAACTAACTTTGTTAAACAAAACATCTAAATAGTACTGTACCAAAATATGATTTATATGTACTTCTAGTCTAGACTAGCCTAACTGTTTTATTGTCTTAAAGTCTTTTAGATATTATATTTCATTCAAAGTGATTTTACAACGTTCCCCAGCAACGCTTTTCATTCGTTTGAAATAATTACAATACGCTTCACCCTTGACCCTTGCATTGATTCCTGGCTTGCATATTGTCAAGTAAGAGATAAAAAATCTTTAGATCTTGCATTCTTTTCCATAAAAAAGCAAAAATGCATTTCAAGTAAGTATGAAACTACATAACCAATACACTCATCATTTAAAATGTGTTCCTAGTACCATTAGCATTATTATATTAACTGAATCTGTACTGATATTTCTTTGTCCTTCTCTCTACCGAAAGTCCCTTGAAACATTAACAGATCTTTTTCTATTTACAATAAATACTAAGAAGTATGCCTTGAGTAATAAGTTACCGAATGTAATGTTGGTATTTTTGTCATTTGTCAATCTAATTATAAATACACGGTAACTCCAGCATGTTGCTTATTTCGACACCGTAAAATAGTATGAACAACTCACAATATTGAATCAACTTGTGAATGTCTCAATACCAGTGATGTGGGAAAAAAATGATTTCTGACCCATTGAATAAATAAATAAATACTGAAATGTTCCAACAGCATATTATTTATAACTAATTTGAAGTATACCATAACATGCGCCATATAAATAAGTAAAATGTCACACACTTATAACAACACTCAATACCTTGTCTTTCTGCACTATGGTACATCCTCTGCTTATCATTTGGTAAGTAATTCTTTACTTAATTCTTACATTTCAGGGACACAAATCCAAGTGTTGCTAGCTCTAATGATAATCATGGAAATATTCATGGTATTATTTCGTAAGTTTAATGATAAGTAATGAGCAGGAATAACCATATCTATCCCAAACCATATTTTTTAAGTCCGCCGGCATCCCGTCTTGAGAATAAATCATCTTGGTATGAGCACAACCTGTCCCTTTTTAGAACAACAGAATAAAATTTCTTTCAGATGCTCTCATTTATTTACAGGTACATATGATATGCATTTTTAAGATAGAAAACAAGATATGTAAAGACAAACATTTGAGAATTTTAAATATTATATACTCATTTAAATATCTATGATCTGATTTGTTCAAATCCTGTCACATGACATTTGAGATTTCGCTGAGTCAACCGGTAAACAAGAAAATTCGATATAATATATAGTTACCACCCTAGATAGTGTGTGACCCAGCGGTTTCTCTCCCCGAGATAGTTAGGTCACCCAGTTACCACCCTATATAGTGTGTGACTCAGCGGTTTCTCTCCCCTCGAAATTAAGGTCACCCCCGAGCAAGCTCTCGGGTTACCTTACTATCTCGGGGAGAGAAACCGCTGGGTCACACACTATCTAGGGTGTTAATTGTATATTATTATTTATGGGAAAATATTTGAAATTCCGAAAATGTCCATTTTTCAAAAACTTCTATACCAAAAATCAAAATTTTGATGACCTTATTTTCCAACATTATATCACAACTGATGAATAGATCAAATGACGGGGTTTATTTATTTGAAAGGAATTGACAGCTAAAAAATCGTCATTTTTATGCAAAAGGGGGGGGTGAATTTTTGTGTATTACCATACCATTAAAATGGCGTAAAGTGGCCAAACTTGTGTTCATTGTAAAGGATATTTAATTAGCTTCAGTTTGGTACCATATTTAAGTGCATCTAATTTATCTACAGAAACTTTGGAGCTTAAAATATGAAATTTGGGTTTAAATGAATATACATGAATTTTGTGTGATGTACTATAAAAGTAATGCCTATGTGTGCAGGTTATATTCGTGCTAACATTTTCTATTTAAAAGAGGGGATATAAATCTGTCTGTATCATATGTAGGTGGGAGGGGGATGCATCGAAAGTGATTTCTTCCTATGGTCTACAGGAAGGAGCTAAAATTTTGCATATCTTAATTATAAAGTGAAGGAAACAGTTAACCCCTTCCTTAAATCGACAGTTTGTCTCAAACGTTTAAAAACGTTTTCAAATTTATGGCATGCTAAAAATAGATAGAATCCATATTTTAAGGTTACATATAAATTCTATTAGAAATCTATATCTCAACAATAATTCAGTAGAAATTCTAGAAAATGAAAATTACTTAAAAGATGAAAGTAAGGGAATACGAAAATATAAGAATTTTAAGTGTTGTTCCAAAGATGGTGTCCACATTCTGTCCTTGCGTGCAGGTTATGTTTATGTTTACATGTTTTTTTTTGAAGACAGGACATAGCAGGTCTGATACAAATTAGTGTACATGGGAAGTGGGAGTGAACTGAAAGTGATTTCTGTCCATGGCCTACTGACTTACATGCTTTCAAAGAAAATTAAGTGTTAGAACTTTTTAATTATTTCAAATGCCTTGCCATTGTCTAAATTATAAAATTATAAAATTTAAAACAAAACAAAACCAGGTACGAGCTGAAATGAATCTATTGCTGACAGTTTCATTTTTTTGCCAAAAATCCACAATTACTGTGTAAAAGTGAGTGCTTTTATTTTATAGCCAAAACGTTTATGAAAATCAAATGATTGCATTATTATTTCAAGGTTATTTTTTAACATAATATCAAATTCCCTTTTCAACAAATAATGCTGAAATGTATATGTTTTGTGTTGCAAATTGATTCTATAGCAAGAACTAAACATGAAATTTTGGATTTCATCCAAAGAAAGACCTGTCAACTTTAAAATTAATTTGGAAAGAGTTAACGTTGATCCCTACAAAATCTAAACATTATTGTACACGTTGTGCAAAATTCTAAATAAATTTAAGTTATAGAATCTTTTTATTTATCTGTCGTTACAAGAAATACATCGGCAAACGAATTCCGAAGCAAGAATGAGGAAAGGAGAAATTCTAAAATCATAAATTTAAAATCACGGCAATTCATATCCAACACGAATGACTAAATACCGAAGTTACTGTGAATTTAAATTCTGCATATGCGCATTTCGACAACTTATGTCTCTTCAGTGCAGATAAAATCTAAACGTTTGGAAGACCATTGAATTGAGACAGTATGACAAAGACAAAACAAATAAAACAAAAATGCCACATAACTAAAGCGCTAGCAGTGTCAAATCCTACAAAAACTGAGGTGTCATCAGGTGCTCCGGAAAGGTAAGCATAATCCGTTCCTCGCGTGGCACCCATCACATGGAAAAGGATTATAATCGGACAATTTTTTGTTTAAGAATTAAGAAGATTTTTTTATACCCCCGCTCCGGAGGAGGAGGGGATATACTGTTTTACCTGTGTCCGTCATTCCGTAATTCCGTCCATAACAACTTTCATAAAGCTTTTCTCTGCAACGGTAAATGATACAAACTTGAAATTTTGTCAGAAGCTTTGTGTAGTCATGCCATATTGTGGGATGCATTTTCAGACCTGTCGGGTCGCTACTTCTTGTTTACCGACTTTGTCAATTTTTCATTATTCTGTGTATCCGTCACAATATTTGTAAAGCTTTTCTCTACAATGGTAAATGATACAAACTTGAAATTTTGTCAGAAGCTTTGTATAGTCATGCCATATTGTGGGATGCATTTTCAGACCTGTCCAAATGCTACTTCCTGTTTACCGACTTTGTCAATTTTTCATTATTCTGTGTGTCCGTCACAATATTTGTAAAGCTTTTCTCTACAATGGTAAATGATACAAACTTGAAATTTTGTCAGAAACTTTGTATAGTCATGCCATATTGTGGGATGCATTTTCAGACCTGTCCAAATGCTACTTCCTGTTTACCGACTTTGTCAATTTTTCATTATTCTATGTGTCAGTCACAACTTTCGTAACGTAAAGCTTTTCTCTGCAATGGTAGATGATACAAACTTAAAATTTTGTCAGAAGCTTTGTGTGGTCATGATATATTGTGGGATGCATTTTCAGACCTGTCCGGATGCTACTCCCTGTTTACCGACTTAGTCAATTTTTCATTATTCTGTGTGTCCGTCACAACTTTTATAAAGCTTTTCTCTGCAATGGTAAATGATATAAACTTGAAATTTTGTCAGAAACTTTGTTTAGTCATGCCATATTGTGGGATGCATTTTCAGACCTGTCGGGATGCTACTTCCTGTTAACAAACTTAGTCAATTTTTCATTATTCTGTCCGTCCGTCACAACTTTCGTAAAGCTTTTCTCTGCAATGGTAAATGATACAAACTTGAAATTTTTTCAGCAGCTTTGCATATTTATGCCATATTGTGGGATGTATTTTCAGACCTGTAGGAATGCTACTTCCTGTTTACTGGCTTAGTTTAATTTTCATCATCCCGTCCGTCCGTCACAACTTTCATAAAGGTTTTCTCTGCAATAGTAAATGATACAAACTTGAAATTTGTCAGAAGCTTTGTGTAGGCATACCACATTGTGGGACAGATTTTAAGAAGCTTTGTGTAGGCATGCCATATTGTGGGACACATTTTAAGACTTGTGGGGTACTACATTTTGTTTACCAACTTTGTCAGGTTATTAGAAACTGGAAGTTGAGAGCGGGGGTATTACTAGTGAGCATTGGCTCACAGATCTCTTGTTTGAAATATGATCTAGGTATAGCGGTTTTAGGGATATGGATTATTAGCCTTTTTTAGGGATATGGATTATTCGTCTGTTTTTAGGGATGTGGATTATTTGCCCTTTTTATATATTTTAGGGATATGGATTATTGATTTTGTTTGAGGGATATGGATTTTTCATGAAATCAGAGGCGTCCACGTCCTTGATAAAATACGCTCAATTCAGCTTATATTTTCGAAGAAGTTTTGTCTGAGTTATGTATGCTGAAGAACATTTTAGAGATATGAAGTTTTTGATTCGAATACTTTTGGGGTGCTTTCTCAATATTTCTCAATATTTTTAGGGATATGGATTATTGATAGAGCCCCTATACAAGGCTCAAATATGAAAAGTGGAATGAAATAAGAGAAAGTTTAATTACTTTTTTTCAAATATCTTAAAAAGATATTTAAATTCATGTTGATTTTTTGCAGCTCAAAGAGCAAGGGCTAGGTGTATTCTAGAAGATGCAGCAGGAGGCAAGATCGGCGGAACTGTGAATTTTCGACAAATAGTAATCAGGATTTTAAGAACGTATCCCTCTTTTGAGGCGAGACATATTGGTTTTGTTTTTCTTGGTCGTCTGTCGTACATTTTCCTAAAATTGTGTAGACGACACTTCTAAATCTTTAATCCTATTGCTATCAAACATCACAGCACTGTCAAACAAAATGCACAGTTTGATAATTCTCGATACTTTTTCAGATAGTTAAAGCCCTTCCCTTTTTAATGAAAAAAATATCAAAATTTAGTTTTTGGTGCTATTTCTCTAACCTCCTAATTCGACTGCAACCAAACTTCATAGGATTGTTGAACACAATGCATAGTTGTGCATATTATGTTGTGTTTTTCACAGAGTTATGACCCATATTCGACTTAAATAAACACATTTATTTTGTGGGCAGCACTTCACTCAAATATTTCATCCAATTGCAAACAAATTTAAGTTAATTGTGGGAAACAATGCTTAGTTATGTATATTCTCGACTTTTTTGTAAACGGAGCTATTTTTGATATGGGTGACACTAATTTCTTCATTAATTCATTTGGTATTCAAGTATATTGAAATCTCAAGAAATACACGACTTTTCATCAAGCGTTTAAAAAAACATTTTTTGGGTTTAAAAATAAAGTATTTTTAAGTTACCTTTTGTTAGTTTCTGCAGTTGGCCATTTGACAACTTACTGTACATGTATGTCTCTTTAGTGGGGATCAAAAACATTTGGAATCCCATACATAAAAAGACGGGGAACAAAAAAAAAACAATGAGACCTATATGTTAATATACCTCATAATATCTACAATATAATTCTGGGTTGATAAAGTCCTGTACTTGGCCTATTTAATGCGTTTAAAATTGACCTATGACTAAGAAAATATAATTTGATGTCCAAATACAATTAACACTGTTAGATGGATAAAACTGGAGAATATCGGAATACTTCTGAAAACTTAGCTTATACTAGCTATATTAAACATGAGTTGTAAGAAACCCTCTTTGGGGTATCCTAAAAAAACATACAAATACGTACTCTGAATTATTTCTATAATTGAAAGACTTAGTCTAAAAAATGTGATTAACAAATTAACTAGCATGATCATATAAAACGAGGTCCTCACTGTCCACATGGAATTACCATCTGAAATTTTTGAAATGAACAAAATTCAACTTTATTTCTGTGATATTCAATTTATGCATTGTACTTATCATATAATATTTATATGTTTTGTAAGATTCAAGATTTTATCAAGATAAAACTGTTACAAGAGGCAAATATTAACAATATTTGAATGACTATGATACATTAATTAAGTCACGATTTGTTTATATTTTAGAATAATTTTTTGGATATAACTGGAGTTGTAAGCGGCCTAAAACCTGGCAATCATGGATTTCATATTCACAGAGATGGAACTACTGCCTTGAGTAATGAAGTATAGCTTATAATATATGCGAAAGATTGAAAATAGTAAAGTTTGCATAAAATATGCATAAAAACAGTAAATTTCGTTATGCTGTACACGTGTTTCAAGGAGTTAACTATCATCAGCAGCATTAAAATCAATTTTCCAAATGAAGTAAAAGTGATGATAAAGTCTGATTTTTTTCTAAAATTTCACTTTAGGAAATGGCGTCAGAACAATGTCACAGCCGGTAATCATCGAAAATGTACATATACTTCATGACAAAAACAATGAAAGAACTTCACAAAATAATAAAAAAAAATCACAAAACAAACGGACAAAAAACAACAAATATTAAAGAAAAAAAAAACCAACCACACAACAAATTTAATCAAAATCAAAAAATACGTGTAAAAACTAAAGGTGACAGTGTTTTCTATTACGTTGGAAAATTGAAATTGTGCGGGTATTTTTAGATAGCGACAGCAGTCTTGTGGATAAGAATAAATTAAAACACTATTTAAGTGTAACCATTTTTATTGACATCTGCAGTGTGAAAAAATATATAAAATCGCAAAATGCTAACCTTGCAGTCAATTTTGGTTATAGCCATTCTTAAAAATTTTGTCTCCTTCCTACAGATGACAGAAGACAAAACTGAAAATATGTCAGTGCGTATGGAAAACAAATAACAATAAGAAACTTATGGTAAAGCAGAAATCAGTAATGCTAGAACTTAAGATATGATTTCTCACTTTATTATTTTACAGACTGCAGGGCTACTGGGCCACATTTCAATCCACTCAATGTCGACCATGGTGGACTTAATAGTCAAGTTCGCCACGTAGGAGATGTGGGTAATATTAACGCAAATGAAAATGGGATAGCCGTCATTGACATAACAACAAATAGGATAAGTTTGATTGGTATTCACTCTGTTTTCAACAGAGCTTTAGTTGTGAGTACAGAAACTACTTAAGTTGTTTGAATATTCAACATGATCCAAGTTGTTACTAGTATACATGTAGTACTCATGTAAACATACTGAAAGCTACACAATCAACTTATTTTGACTATATATTTTCAGTTATCATGCACCGAACCAACTAATATGATTATTTAGATAGTGTCGAAAATCGTTGAACGGCAAGCGACCTTCAGGTCGCGCCGTTCAACCATTTTCGACACTATCTTAATAATCATATTTGTTGGTTCAATGCATGATAACATTTTTGTGCGGTTATGCAAACCTGTTTGTAGAAAACGATAATTACAAAACGGCCTACATTTAACTATACGATTATATACATAAACGCTATGTCGACTGACCGCGTACTCTGGACAATACACAGCCGAATGATGTATTGATTTTTCATGTTGTATAAACATGATAAAGTTTACATGGCGTTTCGTAATACATGGAGCGAAAACCTTTGAAAATGAATGCAAATAAAATATTTCATATAATTTACATGTTATTCCAAATATAGATGTATTTCACATTTTAATTTTAAAATGTAAATATCAGGCTGAAATTAGTTTTACATTACGTGGAAGTAAACTTTAATTACGATATGTTTATTTATCCATGCTTATTGCATGTTTGTGAATTTTGTCCTTACGTCCAATTCTCTATGTACGCTTTTGAATGGCTTTGGTCTACATGTAGGTGAAACACTACATTATCATGATTATTGATTGTCTTGTGTAGGGTGGACATGGTTATTTAGCAGGTGGTTAATCAGCCAATAGAATCCAAGTTTACATCCGCATAACCGCACAAATGTAATTGGTTTGCCACGAGACAGAAGTCTCAGGCAAACATAAAACTAGAGAAAAAAATATGAAAATACATTATAAGATTATAATATTTTCGGACGTGGAACAAAATGTGCTTAGATATCGAGGATATTTGTCTCTTTAGATGATACTATAGTCCATTTGATTTCTATAAACCTCCAGAAAAAAATTCTTAAAAATTCATTTCAAAATTTTTTTTCCAATGTTCATATTATATATACGAACTCTGACAGCAAATTTTGTAATTCTTTATCTGTAATTAAAAAGTTACCTATCAGGTGTCTATGTTAATTTTATTTTTCAAAGCTAAAATAAACTGATGGGGTGAGTTCGATTGATGTAACTTACTTCCTGTATAAACAAAAACAGACAAACATGTGGCTTGATGTAAACATTCACAAACCATGTGACATCATAATTTACATGTCAATTAAAGTTAAACTAGTTAATTCAGTTATGTTTATCAATACTGAGAAGTAATGGGGAACCTTCAATGTTGTTTATTTCTTATGAAATTCAATGTCAGAGACATTGAATTAATCTATCAATACTTTTCTTTGCATTACAATATAAAAATAGTAATATAATCAGATTGAAAAAAAATAAAAGATTAAAAAAAAACGATCCCCTCCAAAAAGGCAAAAAAAAACGTAACAAAACAAAGAAATAGTTCAGGGAGACTTGAAGCTTCTTAAAACTGGGTGAATTAAAAACATCACTTGTGCAAAAGCATGTCTAAAATTTATCTGTTAGGTGAACTAGTAAGTTTTATTGGGTGAATTTAAACAAAACTTCTTGACTTCTATCACTTGTGCAAAAGCATGTTTAATATTTATCTGTTAGGTAAACTAAAAAGTTTTATTTAAATATTTCAATATATTTACTTTTTGTTTTATTTCTTTGTTTTGTTTTGCAATTGCAAAGGAAAAGAAGTCAAATCAATGCTACAAGCATGTACCATGCTCAAAAGTACATATATAGACAGTATTCAAACCATTGTTATTCAAAATTATATCCAGTGTCAACCTTGCATGACTAGATCTAGATCACCTATCTGACATGTAAATTATTTAGTCACATGGTTAAGTGTATTTCCATTAAGCACATGTTTGTCTGATTTTGTTTACAGAGGAAGTAAGTTACATCAATCGAACTCGACCCTACAATATTTTTAGCTTAAAAAAAATAAATTAACCTAGACACCTAATGGTTAACTTTTTTATGTACGGATAAAAAAATATAAATTTGCTGTCAGAGTTTGTATATATATTATAAACATATTTTACAAGAACAATTTTATAATAATTTTGTGAAATAATTTTTTAAGAATTTTTTTCTGGAGATTTATAGAAATCAATTGGATGATAAGTTTCGATAATGCATAAATCAAAATGACAGGAAATGCACAGGGACACTGAATAAATCCACACACATTCTCATTCGGTCTGTATTACGTAATCGCAAAACGATACCCTTGAAAATAAACGAATTTCTATCCTTCCGATTTATGAAAATTTGTTAATTTATCTGTTCAAAAAAGAGATACTGAATCAAAGAATATCAGTTAGTGGAATAACACGGTCTACTCGGTCTATATCTTCTAGCTATTAAGAAAAAGTGAAAATGGCAACATTGACTTGTATTTACTTTATGAAGCGAGTGTAATAAAAAAAATCGCCTAAAAGTATTGTCAGTAGTTGAAATCGTCGTGAAGTGAGAGTATGAAAAAATTACAGGAAAGTGTTGTCAGTAGTCGATATAAACTGGAAACAAGATTTGTTTGTGAAACACTATGCCCCCGGTAGCAATCATGTCTACAATACAAAATTAATGCTAAATATTGAAATATACACAAGAATTGAGGTTTAGTATATATTTGTACTAAGCTCCAATGGATCTTTTCACATATAGAATATCAAACCTCTTGCAATTGTAATTAACTATCTAAAAGCAAAATCTAGATTTTGACCTTTTGACTTCTGTGACCTTGATCTTTGAACTGACTTAAATGAAATTTGCATAATGGTTTTCAGCTTGAAAGATCAATATACAGGCCAATTATGAAGGTACCATCACATCTGGTTGAAAAGATATAGCCAGGCATTGATAAAGTTTGTATTAAAGTTTCCGAATTTTCACTCAGTGACGTTGACCTTTGACCTGACCCAAGTTTTTTGGTAAATTTGTAGTAAGCTCTATTAGATCCATTCAAATACAGAATATCAAGCCTCTAGCAAGAGTAATTAACTAGCTTTAGCAAAATCTAAGTTTTGACCTATTTACCTCTGTGACCTTGGACTTATTGAAATTTGCTAAATGCTGTTTAGTTTTACATGACCAGTACACATACTAAATATGATGGGCCTACAACATCTGTTTCAAATTTTATGAGCCAGGTTAAAGATACGGATATACATACAAAAAGGCTGACAGATGCCCCGATCTAAGGATCCAGGGGCATAAAAAGACAGGGTTATGTGCAAACCCACAGAATGAATTGATAACCGCAATGGTCCCGACTTGGTACAGATTTTGCACAAGAAATTGTCGATTAAACATGTAGCGTTGTAGCGTTGCTAGACAATTAGCAAAGAATTCCGCTTAAACCGGTGCTAGGGGCCGTCTTGAACTTACTATGAGGTATGAGCAAAGCTCATTGTTGAAGGCCTCATGGTGACTTCAAGATGAAGAACAACAATAAAAGCNTTGTTCCTTTGCTTGTTTTTTACCATGTATTTGTAGAGACTTTGTCTCATGTGCATTTACTCCATATCCTTTTATTCACCATCCACGACACGAAATTAATTGTTTTGTCAACGGATACTGGAAAAAATACCAAAAACCATTTATGCATTACTCTGTTACCTGAATCCAGTCACATTTCACATTTTGATCCAAATAAGTCATTGATTTAATCAAGTTGATAAGTTTGAAATGCTGATGTTTTAAAAATGTAATTTAAACAACGGCAGTAGAATACCGAAGGAACAAAGGAGTGAAATTCACAAAAATCGAAGTCCAAAGACAGGGCAAAAACGAGAACACAGAAAACAAGGACGCTAGAAACAAAACAACGGCGCAAGACAAACACAAAGCACAGAAACAGAAATTACAACATTCAGAACAAAGGCACTCACAGTGTGAACTCCAGTGAAACTGAAAGTAACATCAGGTGCTCCGGAAGGGTAAGCATGTCCTGCTGTGTTAACAGCACCCGTCACATTGTGAGTGATTCAATCCGGGAAAATTGAGAAATTACACAATAAACAGAACTTTGCTTCTATAAAAAATGTTTTCTGAGATAGAAATGACAAATTATACCAACCTTGTAAGGTTACATTTAGCTATTTGTTCGAGCACTACCAAGATATGAAATACCCTAGACTGAAGCAGAAAATTTGACGTATTCAAACAATGTTAAAAGAGGGAGCTTTTTGTTACCTAAGATAAACCGATGTCTTGCCTTACCTCTCAGTCATAAAAAAAAACTTAATTAGTACAATGGAGTCGCCGGATATGAACAAATTTTAGCCCATCAATATATGCCACCGGCAAGTATCTATACTGAAAAGGAAGAAGGCAAGTCATTGATATAAAAAAAATAAATCATTGAACCTATTTAACTTTACAAAAGTGAAATGGTTCTGGAATAATTGTTGCTATAGGCATTTTTCTAAAAAATTCTTGATATCAGAACCTACGTACGTTTCAATTTATTCAAAATTATAGATAACAATAAGCTGACTGATATTTTACGTTAACTTTGTTACATTATTTTTACAAAGCTGTAGGACATTTCTCTTGTGCAAGATTTAATTTTGAGTTGAAATTGACATCGTACTTAGGACTGTTTGGTTAATATTTAAGTGATTTATTTTTCTTCAAGACTGTTGTGATTTTATTTGCTCAAATTTTGTATTAATGGTTGAACCAGCCATCTTTCCTAACTCAAATTCAATGAAATCGTTTTCGTTTTTTTTTCTTGTCTTATAACTACCATATCAAGTGCATGTCTTCTGCCGAAATAAGATTTTAGGAATTTATAGATCTTAAGACCATCTTCCTTCTGGGAAAAAGTCGTTCTTGTCCTATTTTGAAGTTTAAATATTTGTTTTTGTACATATGCATTGATTATTGTCGAAACGACCAAACCTAAACATGTACAGCAAATCGGTTTATTTTGCACAAAAGTCATGTGTACAAAACTATATAGAAGAAATTCTTTCATACCATCTTAGCGACTGTGTCATTGAAGTTTTGAAAGCTGTTTTCGTGCGTAATTGTCCTCAGTGATCATGTATCGTACATTCTGAACAGGAGACGATTACCGGTTTCATTCCCCTAAGAGTTTATATGATTACATCTTTTTGATTGATTATGAAACTAAAGTAATGGCGTGCTTTGTTCCTTGTACTTGTATGATGATTTTGTTTGTATATTACTATAGGTTCATCGAGACGAGGACGATCTTGGATTGGGCGGTGATGCTAAAAGCAGGGATATGGGAAACGCTGGGCCAAAAATTGCTTGTTGTGTCATAAAACCAGTTCAAATCATATAAAACGTATTTTTTCTCTGAAAACGTATTAATTTATGATTAATTAAAATTCTATGAGGTCCTGTATTGCATCAGTTATTTTATGGAAAATAAATTGCAACATACAAACAGAGATTCATCGTGGGGTCTTCCGGATGCACCACTGAGCACCACCTTACTAAGATCTTTACTACCGCAGTCATGATCAAGGATAGCCTGAAAAATAACTGCGAATAAGCCCACTCCATAAGCAGCGTCAATCGGATGTTGATCTTTATCTCATTTGACAGCTATCTTAACCAGTCTTATCCATTGCAATACGGTTATCCCGAGCTCATATCGTTGTCTACCTGTGTTTTTTGTCTTTTTGTTGTTTTTCTTGTGCAGTTCCCTAGTTGATTGTGGCATGTGATTGTAATATCCGGCCATTGTAAGCGTTTACTGTTGTCTTTACTATATTGATACAAATTTTTATACTCTTTATACTACTCATCCATAAAATCCATAAGTGAAAACAGTAATTTATGATTATATATCAATGTTTCGGCACTAAAAATGGAAGACGCAGATGCACCTATTTAGTAGAAGGGAAAGTCAAAATATATCTTGTTAACAACCACACCGAGTCATCCAAGAAGTTCACTGAGAATGACGTAATCAAGATTTTAGAATTTTTTATTGACAATAATTTTGTTGAATTTGGAGGCGGCGTTTTTCAACATACAATCGGATTACAACAGGAACAGGAACAATTTTCGCCAATCTTTTCCTTTACCCGTCAAAGCCAAAGTTTTTTATATAAATTTACTGTTTTTGTCAAAATTCTAACCACTTAAAAATACTGAGGCTTCATTCCGTGTATAGCACTCGGTAGATGTCCTTGGTACTGGATGTGGCTTCCTATTTCGATTTGATTTTAATGCTGCTGATGAGAGGTTACTGCCACTGCTTGTGGACCAGAGGTCCCCAAGGGTATTCACCAGTCCAATCATCAGACTTGTCTGACATAAAAATTTTACTTTGCGTGTTAAATTATCTGTTTTTTGTCAAAATTCCAACCACTTAAAAATACTGAGGCTTCATTCCGTGTATGACACTCGGTACATGTCATTTTGGTACTGGATATGGATTTTTGGAAATGAGTATTTCTTTTTGGACTCCTTTTGGAATATTGCTTTCCATGTTATTGATTTTAAAGCTGCTGATGAGAGGTTACTCCTTGAAACACGTGTACAGCATAACGAAAATAACTGTTTTGATGCAACTTAGGTATTTTTTTGGTATTTTGAACCATTGGACCGATGCCACTGCTGGTGGACCAGAGGTCCCCGAGGGTATTCACAAGCCCAATAGTCAGACTTGTCTGACATGAAAATTTTACCTTGCGTGTTATAGAAATGTACTGTTTTTATCCAAATTCTAACCACTTAAAAATACTGAGGCTTCATTCCCTGTATTGCACTCGGTAGATGTCCTTGGTACTGGATTTGGCTTCCTATTTCGATATTTTTGGAAATGAGTACTTCCTTCTGGACTCCTTTTGGAATATTGCTTTCCACATTATTAATGCTGCTGATGAGAGGTTACTCCTTGAAACACGTGTACAGCATAACGAAATTTACTGCAACTTCGGCATTTTTTGCATTTTGACAAAGGCTGTCGTGGAAAAAAAACAAAAACATTTATCTTTAATTCGCTTCATAGTCGATATACTTTCTCTTGATTATCCAAAATTAAGAATACACCAGATCTATTCCAATGAAATGGAAATTAAATAGACTCCTGATGCACCTATTTCAGCTCCTTTTTTTAGATATTTTGTTATACATTGACGAAGATGGACGTTTGCAATCTAAGCTATATGACAAACGTTATGATTTCAACTTCCCAAATCTTAACTTTCCCTTATTAGCAGCAATATACCTACCTCTCCAGTCTAAGTAGTTTCACTTGATTCTTTACTGTCAAGCATGTAGTTTTTAAAAGTGATTTTAATAGAGAAAAACACTGTCCCAAAAACTCCTAAGTCAATAATTTTTTCAGACTTTGTTCCACAATGTCCCAAAAATTCTATGGCCGTAATCATGATATATTTGAAAGATACGACTTTTCTGTGCCCTAAAACGAGATATTTTAGGCTAGATTTCACGTCTACACGGATTTACTTTAACCTGGAAGTGTACTGGGTGTCGCTAGAGGAGCGGAACATTGTTACCCTTTCGGAGCACATAATGTCACTCCCGGTTTTCATGCGAGTTCACACTATTAGTGCATTAATTCTGAATATCAGTGCCTGATGGTTTTTTCTAAGAAAATTATCTATGCATAAACCCCGGCAGCTCACTCACAAACTGAATAAAGTCCGAAAAATTCGTTAGTGACCTGTCAGAGTTTAGACATACATACAAAAAACATGTAATTTCATTAATACCAGTGTGTAATTCTTATAATTCAAAATGTGTGTAGTCGGAGTAAACGAAGTATTTATTTGTTGCATAATATATTTTCGCGAAGCGAATTAGTGGGCAAACAGAAATATCGGAAAATATTTGATTTGTTATTCATGACGTTGACCAATGAAATGGAACAATACAATTACATTTGGAATTATTCAAGTCTTAATTTACGTTTTACCCATACAAAGTTGTAACATTTCATTAAATTGTCAGAAGTCGACAACTTATTTACAACTCCTTTTACTGTCGATTCAATTAAATCTTCATAAAATAATCGGATCTGAACTTGATCTTCGTTACAGTTTTCCAAATGTTGCAATAAATGGGCGTAAATGGAGTCCTGTAGATTTCCGTAGATATCTACATTCAACATCAGTCCATTTATTGTGTGAAATTTGTTTCCGAACGTTATGAGTCTTTTTCTGGAGTCTTCTAAATCTGATCCAATCACGGTTGTGAATGGCGTTAACATGAAAGGAATATTTGATTTGATTGGTCGGAATGGGACCCAATCAATAACTATACTTTTCTTGTTAAATAAATGGGAGGACATATCTTGATTGTCTAGCAAAGTATCCAGAGCATCTTTATCAAATCTCTTCGTTGTAGGTAGCTGATCTTTTAATGCTTGATTACAATTACCTAAGGCTCCAGAATTCGTCATGAAATCCAACGCTTTCTGCAAAAAAGTGTAATTACATGTACTACAAAACAAGAAATAAATCATACTGTTTGCAAAAAAAATGTATTTTTAATGACAATATCAGCAAAAGGCTTTATTAAACATTATAAGATAAAATCCAAATAAAACGGCAACACATATTAAAATTGACACATATTGAGAGAATAAATGAACAAAGATGAACAAGAACGCAACAAAGCTAAAGTGCTAAAAATTCAACAACTGATTAAATCTTTCTACGGTGGAAGATACCATATTACAAAATGAATATCATATAAACGGCTCAATAATGTTCGGTAATTTTGATATTACCCCCATCCTATGTAGAAAAGGAAAATGCTTGGTGTTTTAACGTCTACTTTAGTTACTCTCAGTAATATTACAACTGATACAGAATTCAACCTTTCACAAGTTCTTCATATAATTTATAATTTATAATTAAAATTGTCCTTTTCAAATAAAATCAATTCTTTTGGTCAGGCATTATTGTCGTGTCGTAAAACACCATACTTTTAGTATTCATGAATAAATGTGTGAAAAGGTTGATTAGTCACAAAACAACACATTTTTTTATCAATAAACAATGAAAGGATATGGAGTAAATGCATATGAGACAAAGTTTCTACAAATAAATGGTATGTCCAAGCAGAGAAACTTCGCTTTTTAGCTCACCTGGCTATGCCAGGGTGAGCTTTTGCCATCACTTGGCGTCCGTCGTCCGTCGTCCGTCCGTCGTAAACTCTCTTTAAAAATCTTCTCCTCTGAAACCACTGGGCCAATTTAATCTAAACTTGGCCTCGGTCATCACCAGGGTATGTAGTTAAAAAATATGTTCAGTTCGTCCGAGGGCCAAACAACATGGCCGCTAATACTAAAAATAGAACATAGGGGTAAATTGCTGTTTTTGGCAAATAACTCGAAAACCGTTGCCGATATCAAAAATCTGACATGGGGTACAATTGTTCAGATTGCCGAGATCTATCTGCTCTGCAATTTTGAAGGAAATCTGAAAACCTGTCTTTGAGTTATAGCCCTTTTTCCGTAAATTTTTCTAAATTTTTCATTTTCTATTTCAAAAACTGCAACAGATAGAGGTGAAGTGTAAATTGGAATAATGTTCAGCATATCAAGATCTACATACTCTGAAATTTTGAAGAAAATCCAAAGGCCTGTGTAGGAGTTTTTGATTGATTTTCACCAATTTTTTTTTTAATGCCATATGGTTTATTGGTTATCTCCCTTTGAATTCTGTGTTCAAATCTTCTTTGGTTCCCTTTTACAGCTTTGTTAAAACAATTATTTTTATTTATAATTTAGAGCAAAAACAGTGTTTTTGTACAAATTTTCACAATTTTTTGCAAAAATACACCTTATTATATGTTACAATTATTTTTCTATATAAGATATTTTGTCTTGCTGGGATGTTTTTGATCGACCACTATATTACATGCTTTGCTGACGCATATTAACAAGCAGTTTCTTGGCCTCATAGCCTGCATAATTAGTTTTTGTTAAATAAAGCCTTTAATGATCAAGTGATGACATTAACCTTGAGAACCACAGATGGATTTGATTATTACATGGCATGTATGATGCTTTGAGGTGCTGACTAAAGTATTGTGACTTTGGTGCCTATATATCATCCAACATGGCCATCTGTGGGGAACTTAATTTATTACTGGATTGTATGCAAAGAGCACATAAAGAATTTCTTTCTGAAACAACTTTGCTAGTTAGAATAAAACTTAATCACAATGCATCTTAGATGGTCCCCTTCAAAACAGATGTCCCTCAAGTCTGCACCTTATGCAAATTGGCTACCAGTGGGAAACATAGTTTAATATTGGAGTACATTCAAAGATCTTCTTTAAAACCATTTGGCAAATTGGAAATAAACTTTCGCACAACACTTAATTTTTCTTTAAAATTGTGTCCTGCAGATCCATCCCTTATCCAAGATGGCAGGCAATAGGGAAAATAGTTTGATCATATAACATAAATGTTTGCTACATAGTTTGAAAATGAGACCCTTTAACATAGAAGTTTATTTGAATTTATGTATTGACCATGGTCCAGGTGAGCGATTCAGGCTCTTGGGAGCCTCTTGTATTGTTGTTCTTCATGTTGAGGCCTTCAACAATGAGCTTTGCTCATAAATCAAAGCAAGTTCATGACAGCCCAATGCACTAGTCATAGCGGGAATTCTTTGCTAAATATATTTTTCAAAGTCATACATGTATTTATATATCTTAACCGATTGGATAAATAAAATATGCATTACCTTGAAAAGAGAATCTGTTTTACCTTAACATGTATTTAATCACATGCAAAGTCATAATATTTGGACAGTTACTCAAATTTTGAAAGTTTCTACCGAAATTACATTAACAAAGAAATTAACACTTAGTTGACAATTTGAAATCGCATTTGAGAAAAAAGTGCATTTGCAAAGCTGTCCACCGGAGGAACAAAGTAGTGGAAAGTTAATGTTTACAGTCTACCAAATGTTTTAATTTTGTCTGCACTGAAGAGACAATCGTTATCCAAAATGGCATCTGCAGAAATTAATTCATGAGGACGTCAAATTCATATTAAGTTATTAATTACATGTATTTGATCAACGACTTGCAACAGACTTATGTAAAAGTAATGGAATGAAGTCATAATGTGTTTTTTCTCGGTCGACTGTAGGTGTTTATACTGAACATACGTATATTCAAGCTGTCAGAAATGTGTATAATCTGCAAAAAAACACATATGCATAAATTGTACCTTTTCTATAAGTGTGTCATATCCAGCCTTCTTGATTTGTTGCATGCCTTTATCAGTCGGACTATTGACTGTATACACATGGTACAGAGTTGGTTTTGTAGATACTATAAGCTTATTTATATGGGTCCACAGAAATAACATAACCCCTTTCCCTTCCTACTGCTTTGAGACACGAGCGGCTCTTGTGACTACAGTTTCCCCTCCATCAACAAAGAATGCAACATCAAAGGCAATCTGAAGAGAAAGGCAGGTAAATTTAGGTTAAAACTTAAGCTTGAAAGGGACTTGTCTGTGTGGTCTCGGATAGCATGCTAGCATTAAACCCAATAGCTTATAAACATATGGCGTTCCCCAAAATGATTTTTCGTTTTTAAGACACTTTTTCTTCACACTTTTCTCAGAGACCAATTGACGGATCTTGACCAAACTTCGAAATAATCCCTATCCCAAAAGGTCCAAATGAAGCCCGTTGCCCTAGGCATACATAGAAATGAGAGAGATTTTTTAATAAGCGTCATTATACGTTGATTATTATTTTCTATTGTTATACCTTAATATATTTCATATCTTTTTCTCATACCAAAGATAATCTGTAGCAAGTCAACATTTCAATATGTTGACTGTTTGCATTATTTTGAACTTAACTGTGTTTTAAATGCTCGGCTGTCGTTAAGAATGGAACCGTTCTGGTTTGGTGAATTATTTGAGATGAAATGAAATTTTATCGGAACTGACAGTAGGAATACCAAAAAATGTAGATCACGTATATATAACAAGAACAAATTTAATATGGAAGGGTATCACCAAACAGAGACTAAGTCCTGAACAATAGCTATTTTCGGAACAATCAATAACTGTATAATTAACGGATACGCGTGCAATGCATGGAGACGATTTTTCCGAAGTTTTGTTAACGGAATTACACGCACCTGCATCATACCATTTAGGAAAGAAAAGACCATAAAGCAACGAAATGATGATGTCGCAGTTGTTGGCTATGAACATATTTTATCTTAAATGGGGTCAAAGGTCAGTTCCTGAATTTTTTTTAAAAATGTTGATGTAAATAAAAGTTTAAATATGCAAAAATAGCTTCATTTCCCAAATTAGCTGCAATAAAGTAACGTGTAAATATATTACAGCTGAAAATGACAAAAGGGAGAAAGAGGTGTTATGGTCAACGTTTCGGTCTCATTGTCATCAACTAGGAGGCATTCGGGCACAAAAAAACAAAGAGTGGTGCCTAGAGGCCACGAGAAAGCAGACCATTTAATGTCATATTGTCATTTTTGTCTATTTTACCTTTCAAATGTGGCCTACATTACGATTTTTTTGTCTATACATGTTCATTCGTGGCAATGGCACAACACATATTTTTAAACCTTATTTTAAACATGTGTTTCAGTATTGTTCCGTTTTAAAAATATTTTTTTTTGAAACATAAAAACAGAAGATTAAGCTCTTCTAGGTTTTGGTGATTGAGGAGAGGGGCTCCAATGAATTTCTTTTTGTACAATTCATTTTTTATTACGTAGCTGCCCATCAAATAAAAGAATGAAAAGAGTTTATATAGAAATGCCTTCCTCGCATTGTTCATGAATGACTATTAAAAAAGAAATACAGCAAACATGCGTTCAATGGCCAGATGGCTGAAAATTACAATTACATTTTTTTACATATTGAACTGCACAGGAATGCACAAATAATACAAAAGACAACGTGCATAACGAAAGAAATTCGGGATAGCCGGACTTGGTATCGGAACCAGCAAAGGCCAGCGATAGGTTCACACCGGTTAATGGGTACCTGCCCTTTCTCTATCCGGTTTCCCTAATGAATATACAGATAAAACTCAATACAGGTACATTGTAGACTATATGTTTTCTTGTATAGAAACCTTACAAATTTATCGCCATGTATAGCAGCAAACGCCATGACATTTTCAGATCTAACCAGGCTGTGGAAGTAGGAAGGGAGGTAATCCAGACCACCATATACATCCTCTGGTTTACGGATTGCCATTACTTTATCGTAGTCGTCACATGTCACGCGTTTAACTGTAAGTTCACCAACAATATCCGCCATAACTAAAAAAATAAAACAAAAAATGTAAAATTACCTTAAAGTTTCAAATTTCCTCTTTGTGGTTTTTACTACGGCCTTAATTTGTTTACCGGTGTCGGCTACACAAAACATCATTTTTGATATTTTGAATTCCGTTCGGTTTACAATAAAGCAGACGAATTTTGATATATCCGGTAATGCGGTTTGAAAACCCGTTATACATTAGAGAGATTTCTTTTCTTCAGACCCAGCCATTTGAAATTCAGTTTAGTTTCATTTTATACATTATTTTCTCATCAACGAGTTATCTTAATCCCCATACACATGCATAGTTTAACATACCTGTGCATCGCCGGATCTAGCTTTCGAAAAACGAAGACTCCACGATCCAGACTACTTTTTGCTACTTTTGCATTTTTTTTTTTTTGGTCAGTTTTCGCCAGAATTCTGCACGATTGTTAAACATTTACTGAAAAAGGGGATTGAGCATTCTGGCGATTTTGTCTGATTTTTCTTTCTTTACTTATTATAGCAGAAATGGGAATCATGTTTTAAAAAACTAGATAAAATGCAACGCATTCATATTTCAAAGACCTTATAAACCTTTTAATTTTTACATGTTTTTGGACCCTTTCCACTTCTTGTAATTGACTTTTAAAACTAAGATTTTATTCAAGTAAATGCATAGGAAAAACTTTTACATTTGACTTACCAGAAAACCGGCAGATGTTATTCCGTATGAAAGGAAAATGGTATAATGTCTTTCCAAGTTCACGCAACACCATTCAATATATTTTTTCTTAAAAAAACATTTGCATGAAAAAATATTAACTGTTGCATTATTACATGTATATCTGTAAAAAGCGTCAATAAAATGCAAGACACGACACTTATGTTATGAACAATGTACCTGTTATACATTGTAATATACTTGAAGTAAAAAGACATAATCTTACCCAGTTATTTGAAAAATAGGGTAAAATAATCACCCTTGACTTGCCGATTGTAGGCGTCTTGCAATCGTATACATGTAGTTCCATGTCTCATTTTGCTTTTTACGTCACTTGTAGGATTTCACCTCGATTTTTTTCTTTTCATGTTATTCTTTTTCATGATCATGTCGTCCTTTGGATATCATTATCATTTTTTTTTCTTTTTTTAGTTTGAAATTTCCAGAAGTCTATTAAGCTTCTGTAAAAAATACAAACCTCTGTGAGGAAATTAAAACATTACAACCTTACAGCTTGATTATACAAACGGTAATATGCATTACAAAACAATGAGAAATGAACATTTTGTGCCTCTTTTATTAACATGAAGTCTTGTTTCCGAAATTATACTAGAGATACTCGCGTCTGAATCAATAGCAAAGACTTGACTGTTGACGCAAACAATACGAATACAAAAAGTTTTAAATCCAAAACTATAAGAATCTGACTTTCTCATCGGATGGGTGATCCAATCATCTTTCTACCAAAATAACGATAACCATTTCCTATCAGTTCAATAGTTTATTACCGGGCTGACAAACACCGACTGTGACAAAACCTGACTTTTCACTGGCAGTGTGACAGGTGCCACGCGTGGAGCAGATCATGCTTGCCTTTCTGGAGCACCTGATGATACATTGTACCTCAATTTTTGTAGAGGTTCACACTGGTAGTGATTTAGTTTTTTCATTTGTTTTCTCTTTGTCATACTGTCTCAAATCGTGTTGCATATGAATTGTCGTAGACTTGCTACAAGTCCCTCTTTAAAATTTTCTCCTTTAATAATTGCCCCTTTAATAATTATATATACCATGAAAATGTCAAGTATATTACTATCCAACAGTTGTTAGTATACAAGTGTTGTCAATAAATTAAGCTGCTATCAGATGGATAGAATAAAATAAATGATTTTTATATATGATTAAAATAAATAAGTGAGGGACTTGAAGCAAGTCTAGAATTGTCGAAATGTTGGATTTTTTTATTTTTGAATTCCCCCTTTCCTTATTTTTGCTTCGTTATTCGTTTGCCGATGTATTCAATAAAGTTTATAAGTTTTGGAAAAAATTTGAAATAAACGCGGATTTGATGAAATTAGTATGATAAAGGAACCCTTTTCTTTAAGTAACCCCGTCCAGTCTGAAAGAAAGAAAAAATTTACCAGATATTCTGGTAGTGTTGATGCCACCCGCGTTTATTTTATTTTCTTGGCATTTTTTTCTTTTGATTTTTTTTCTCTTTTTTTAGTTTTGTTTTTTTTAACGAAATTTCCATCAGGAAAACTTCATATTGCTGTCGAAACTGAAAATACGCCGAATAGGAATCTGTCTTCAGGTTATAACTGTGTGTCAAAATGACGCCGTCTTTCCGAATATGACTTTATACATGCATTTGTTAGGAGAACAAATATATGTAACAATCCTGAAAAGGGGGAATGAAAAGAACACATATATTTCCGCGGAATGATCAATGATATTAACAGGAAGTATATTTATAATGTACGTAATTATGACAACATGACCTGTACGTACGCCTGCATGTTCATTATATCGTTTAGTACTTGCATTTGATGCTAACCCAAACCAAAATGCTTGTGTCCAGGGGTGTATATTTATATTAAAACTACCGCAGAGATCAAAATTAGGAAAATCATTGCATTGTTAAATTCGGACTTTTTTTTCACTGAATACACCTTTAAATATAACGACTGTTGAATTTCAAATTTTTATATGTAAATAAAAAGGAGGTTATTATCACAAATTCGGCCATAATTCATATCATTTTCAAATATCCGTGTAACCTTTGATTTGAAACCAAAATGTAGGTTAAAAATTGTGTCTTGTATTCATGCGTGAATTCCGAAGTCTTGACGGCAGTCTTCAAAATTAAACTTCAGCAAGTTTCATTTTGCAACATAAATGCGTTGAGAAATCGCCATTTACATGAGATATCAAGACCGCACACTGAATATGTCGTCTAGGGGAATTTTTAATGGACTTCCTGGATGGATTCTACCGACAATATTTATCTGAACATATCAAAATAACCCAATTGAATACATGTCAATGGATACACAAAGTGTATAAAAATACTTTCGCCTAGCTATCTCTTTGTATTTTGTATATCAATCAGAAGAAAGAGTATAAAATTCCTTTCTTACAACCCGGAATAAGTTAACAAACGCGGAAATCGAATAAGAGTTCTTCAAATCTGTACTTTGATTTGGTCTGAGTTGTTTTGTTTCTTTTTTATTCTTTAGGGATGGGGGGTTCTGATTGCTTGAAATAGTTTGCTATTAACTGATCTTAACTGGTGATTTGCAGTGGAGGATCCAGACTTTCTGCTAAGGGGGACCAATATTTTTTTCAAAAGGGGGGAGGGGCGGAACCCATTTTTTTGTAAATCCCTAAAATTTTTAAATATATGTATTTTCCGACCTAAGGGGGGGGGGACCCTTTTTTTTAAAAACCCTAGGAATTTTAAATATTTTCCGACCTAAGGAGGGGACCTGTGCTCACCCGGTCCCCCCTAAATCCGCCACTGATTTGGAAAAAAATAGTAATAAATTTTTTAATTGTTGATTTAATTGTTAAGTTTATATTTTAAGGGGGCACTTTTAAAGAAACATGGTATTTTTTAAGGTGGACATATACATACGTTTGCGTTTAATAGTGATTTATCGGTCCGGGGTAGTGAACTGTGTATGGTTCAAGTGGTATCTACTTCCGGTTACTGAGGGCAAACACTACATGCCAATAAAAAAAAGAAAATAACAGAAAAAGAAAATAATAAATAAATAACAAAACAAATGAAAGCAAAATGTCTTTAAATAACTAAAATGACGTAAAATATCGCCTCTCAAGATACGATACTATGTTGTAGAACTTGGGGGTGTAAATCAACAAGCTTTCAATAGGAACAAAATATATGCGGCCAAAAAGGCTGTTACAGTAAGGATTATTTATGAATAGCCCTCCCAATTAGACTTTTCGATATACGCATAGATCAACCTTGATGATGAATTTGCTATTTGACAGAATTGATAAGGGAAATTGGATAAACATGCTTTTAAGATGGAAATTAATGACAATATATCTTGCATTTAGTTCACTAATAAACACCCGTCAGATACAAAAAAAATGTATATGTGAATAGGTTAAATTTTCTCGATATACATATACATGTAATATGGATTTAATTGGCTTTGTAACATACTTTTACTTAAAACTTTCAAAGTGACATCCACCACCGTGCCAACACTATAACAGAGTTATTGAAAATTCCAAACATATTAAAGAAACGCGTACATCATGCAACAACTTTTCCATAGAAAATAACGTAATTCAATATACATAACGCTAAAGTCCAGGGGCCGTCTTGAACTTACTATGAGGTAGGGGTGTGCTCTTTGTTGCAGGCCTCATGGTGACTTCAGAAGAAAAAAACAAAGAAAAGCGTGTTCCATTTGCTTGATCTTACCATGTATTTATAGGGATTTTGTCCCAAATACATTTGCTCCATATCCCTTTATTTGTTCTTGTATAAAAAGGATGCAAATGCTTGACTCTTAATCAGGTGCTCTTAATCCTTGTTTCCCAATTACAGAGATTTTAATAGATGTACATAAAAAAGTTACATAGTACAAAATTGCGTAACAGAAACAGTTAACAATACAAAGTAGTTAACAAATTAACACAGCAACGGAAAACAGGATAAAACAATGCATTACATAAAACACCAACATAGATAGAGTTAAAAAGATAAGCCAAAACCCCAGAAACAGTAAACAAGATAAACCAAAACCCCAGATACAGTAAACAAGATAAACCAAAACCCAAGAAACAGTAAACAAGATAAACCAAAACCCAAGAAACAGTAAACAAGATAAACCAAAACCACAGAAACAGTAAAAAGATAAAGCAAAACCCCAGAAACAGTAAACAAGATAAACCAAAACCCCAGATACAATAAACAAGATAAACCAAAACCCAAGAAACAGTAAACAAGATAAACCAAAACC